>LTAE01008417.1:0-15753 GCA_001647135.1 Pontederia paniculata | reverse complement strand
CCCCCCCCCCCCCCTCTTGGTGTCAAGTGATCCTACATCTTTGACTCACATCATCATCATCTTAAACATCTTGATCATAAGGTCGATTATTATCTTTACATGAAGAGTCTCGGGTAACATTGGCACACATCATATCGACTAGCTAGGTCAACCCTTCTCTGGGGTCCATATTGGAAAGCACACCACACTATTACTAGTGAGGAGACATTACTTTCCGGGAAGCGCCTTCGGCTATTTCCCCCATCTCCAATGCACATCGACTAATTCATCATGTCTCATCTTCTTGTTAATACATCAAGCATAGCGATCAATCTTGTGATTATAATCTAATTACGGCTTTGCATGCATCTCAATGTCTAGATGTGTCAGAAGCATCAAACATGATTTGCTACCTCACAAAAGCATAAAACATAGCATACAAATGATTTGACTAGGCATTAGGAAGGTAACATCATGGTAACCATCTTCAAAATTGGGTTTATATAGCTTCAATATAACTTACTAGTCATCACGGCCCATGAGGAGCCCATCACGGTCGTGAGACCCAGTTTCACGGGCCATTACATCATATCACGGCTCGTGATCCTCACTGTCACGGCCGTGACCGAGGCGGTGCATCACGGTCTCATCGTGTCACGGCCCATGAACCATGACCGAAACGGTCTATCATGGCCTTCTCGTGTCATGTCCCGTGATTGAATATCACGATCGTGACTGAAACGGTCTATCATGGTCTTGTTGTGTCACGGCTCGTGATATTCAATCACGGCCGAGACTGAAACGATCTTTCGTGACTTTGTGTCACGACCCAGGTTTCACGACCCGTGAGAACATCTCATGGCCCGTGACAACTCTTTCACATTATGGCCGTGACCGAAACGATCTCGTGACTTTGCGTCATGACCCGGGTTCACGGCCCATAGAACCTCTTACGGCCCGCAATAACTCCATCACGGTCCGTGATGTTTGTCCTGGAACTCGTTCTCATCCATTTCAATCTCAAATTCAACCCTTTCATACACATGAACCTATCATTCTCAAGGGAGTTCATATATAAGTGAATTGTTATGTTCTAGGGTTCTTGACATATCAATTTGGGCATAGACATGGAGAATTTGTGGGAAGTTGTGCTATGATTTCACCCTAGGGTTCCTACACATTCCTAGGTTTTCATAATACCTTCCATTCATGGGTTTGCAAGGAGCTAAATATAGGAAATTATGCAAGGATTATATGAACAGAAATAATAGCCCAAAGCATTCACCATACAATTCATAATGTCCTCAATCAAGCAAGAAAATATGAGTTTAGAGAATATATGAGATAGATGTTCATCTAAAAGGTATGTTCTTCATTCTAGGGTTAATAGATCATCCAACAATAGAAGTTTAGGTTATTATAGCGTAAGGGTTCATAAGATGGACATATGAACATCATTATAACATTAAGGATACATGACATTCATCATATGGTTCATATCACATCAAACACATAAAAAATAGTAATTTTGGCATAAGAACAAATACATTATATGCAACATTCATAATGTAATCACCATCATTTCTACCATATAGGAAGGGCTTCTTATAATCCTCAAACTAATGAGGTGAGAAATGAGGGATTGGATCTCCTCTACATACCTTAGCTAGTTCTTATCTTTTCTACCTCTTTCT
Organism: Pontederia paniculata; assembly: GCA_001647135.1. NCBI lineage: Eukaryota > Viridiplantae > Streptophyta > Magnoliopsida > Commelinales > Pontederiaceae > Pontederia > Pontederia paniculata. The sequence goes on along the minus strand of LTAE01008417.1, from coordinate 14,080 downwards.
TCCTCCTTGGTGCTTTGTCCCTCTTCTTCCCCTACTTGGAGTTCCTTCTTCTTGCCCTAAGGCTCTCCTTCTTCTCCAAATCCACCTTGATCTGAAAATGGTGCCAAACCCTAGCTCTTGAGTGCTCTTATGATGGAGAGGAGAAAGTAAGTGAGAGAATGAGGTGAGAGCAAATGGTGGCTGCTCAAATTTTTGGGGTATTTATACTAGGATTATAAGTGGGGCTTTGGACTAATTTGGGTTCATGGGCTTCTTGGGTTAGTGGGATGGTTTAATTAGGTGGTTGGATTTTTATGAAAAAATGGGGGGTTTACACCACCAAAATGCCTTGCTTGAATATAATGTGCCCAAGGAACATGATCTCTTCCAGCCAAAACTCGCACTTAGATAATTTTTCGTATAGCTTGTGTTGCCGCAAGGTTTCCAACACGATCTTGAGGTGTTTTTGATTGATGAATAGATCAGGATATCCTCGAAAAATAATAACAAACTAATCTAAATAAGGTTTGAACATCCTTACATGAGATTCATAAATGTTGTAGAAGCATTTGTTAGTATAAATGACATAACAAGGAACTCTTATTGACCATACTTCGACCTAAAGATCGTCATTGGTATATCTCTATCGACAACTTTAACCTAGTGGTAGCCTCTGTGTGATCGATCTTTGAGAAGATCACAACTCTAGATAGTTGGCCAAATAGATCGTTGATGTGAGACAAGGGATATATATATATATATATATATATATATTACCGTCACCTTGTTGAGCATCTTGTAGTAGATGAATAACCTAATAGAGTCGTCCTTCTTCTTCAAAAATAAGACCGGTGCACTCCAAGATGGAACACTTGGTCTGATAAAACCTTTGTCGAGGAGTTCCTGCATCTTTGCTAGTGTCATGAGAATACTTTGGAGATTGTTCCTAGGAGTAGCTCAATGAAAAAATCAATCTCTTTGCGGACTTGGTTGATGACACGAGCTAGATATCCTCTGCAACCCTTCCTAAGAATTTGGTGTGTTTAAGATTGCTGACATGATCAACATGCTCTCGTCCGATGAAGTGCCTTTGATTATGACTTATGGGCTGACATGAATGTCAATGACTATCTTGTTCGTTTTGCATAGTAATAACACATCATGGTATGACAATTAGTTCATGTCCAAGATAACATTGTAGTCTACCATGAGGATGACTATCAAATCTGCTGAATAATCTTTACCTTTCAATTTCACTAGTACATTAAGAATGTACTTTGTGACATGAAGGGTTCCCATTGGTTTTGTGATGTTTATTTTACAACTCATGTCACATAATGATATATTCAATACAATAACACAATCAATGAATATGAATGAGTGTGTAACACCTGAATCGAATATTATTGTGGCACAAAATCCACCAATAGAGAGAGTACTTTTAGTGACATCATTACAATTCTGAGTTTCATATGTTTTCATGTCGTAAGTTCTCTTGTGTAGTGCTCATACTTCTCGCAGTGGATGCAGACTCTAATTTTCCTATGACATTCCCTAGGGTGATTCAATCCATGGTAAGTACAAGTGCCTTGTGGTGGCTAAAGGTACTATTGTTGTAGTGGTGTGTTACGGGGTGCATAGGGCCTTGCATTATGGTCTCATAATTATCTTGTCTAGTGTGGTGTTGACATCATGGATCTCACCTTGGCCAATTCTACATAACCTATTGCACTAGAGCCTTTCTTTTTAAGTCATTTTAGCATTCAACATCATCCCTTTTCAAGCGTTTAGCCAACTCAGATGCATAATTGAGGGTATTTCCTAATGATTTTCATCCTTAGCTCTAGCTTCAAGCCTTTGACAAAATGATCAACTATTTTTTTTTCATCTTTCTTCAATGTGTTGTATTTCTCCAGGTGGATGAACTTGTTAAGGTATTATGCTACAATTATAAAATTCACATTACTTCAGGCTGCACTTGTAGATAGGAAAGTAACGAATCTGGAAATCTTCTTTCAAATTTTACCATGGAAACAATTCCTGGTCAGCAAATTTGGTGATTTTGTTAATCTTCACTAATCCTTTGCATCCTTGATGAGATGATGAGCATCATATAAAATGTTTCAATCTTTAGAACACTATATCTGTGCAATTATTTCCTCCAAGGAATCCATTCATCACTCCGCCTGATCAAAATCATCATAACTATCAAATTGTGGGGGTAGGAGCCTCAAGAAATGTTGGATGGTATCTTATGTGCATGAACTTGTTGACCTCGCTACTTTTCCCATAGCTTGGCTGCTCTGGGTCTTGTTCTGCCGCTCTTCATGCTCTTGAGCAGCTTGATCCTAACGGTTAGTTACATGTCTCGAAGTCATCTACGTTTTTGCATATCATAATCCATGATTAATACCAATCATAAAATAAGTTATAAATCCTTAAATTTATTTAACTTTTGACGGCATGTGATTGTTCATGATGCTTTGCACATGGAACTCTAGATCAATTGGACGTCAAGAGAGTTTCATCTTTAGGCTCTAACACCTAATTATAATACCTTCATAAGCACACCCTATCACATGGAATAATGCTCTTCTAGAGACACTACGGTATCTAAAATTCTATGACTATAATGATGACTATTTGATCGATCAATGAAAACACATAAAATTTAAAACATAAACACACTTTTATAATGTGAAAGTCTGAAATCACATATAAATCTTTAGTGTCTCCAAACATACTAAGCCATGACTAGATATAATTCATAAAGTATTATAATTCGATAAGGTATAAACAAAAGAGACACCTATTGGCCATAACCATGTGCTACATCCATCATAAGCACCAATTCCAGCACATGCCATCGGTTAGCATACCTTTGAGATCAATTACATCGATGATTCAATACAAGGAAGACAATTGTCTTGTGAGCTATACAACCCAATGTATAAGACAACAAATAGATATAAAATTCATGATATCATAAAGCATAAAAATAATCTATGATTGTATAATATGAAATCACAATCAATAATAGTTCAATGTTCAATGGTGGTGCAAAACCCAAGACAAGTGCCCGCAAGGAAGAAAATGCTCGAAAATCTTTTTCGTTGCACAGTGGAAAATATGTTTTACAACAAAAATCAAGTATCTTTGCTTTAGCTACACTACTAGTCCCTAGCATTGCGGTGGTATATCAATGACTCTCAAAAAACGCCATATATGACAACCTCAACTTTAATTTAATTATCTTTTTTAACCATTATTTTCCCCCATATTAGTCCTTATCATAAATAGAATCTAAGGACAATTCGTTATCTAGGGTTTTGGTAAAATATGGAAATCTGTTATAACGGCCTCGTCAACACGGACCGTTTTTCATATCTAAACATGAGTGTTCAGTGGCATGAATCACGTTGACATATACATTGCGAAGTCTCAATCATCGACCCGGGCCATGTTAGGGATTAACCCGGACCATGGCCATCAATCCCATTTCTACATGTGGTACGAGCAACGCCTTGTAGGTGATGCGGACATATAGTAAACTCCATCGGCATGGACCGCGTTGGGTTGGAACATCGATCGCATGCCATCATCAATCAAACTATAACATAAGGAGATCTATACGTACTCAAGATGCATATAGTGTTTCCGATGGACATGGGTCTCATAGGTAAGTCATGTTAGGTTCCTCACTATTTTTTATGCATACCATATCCTAATCTAATTCGATTAAAATAATATAGAACACGATTTTTTTTCGCATTTAAGATGGCACAAGCCATGATCCCGTGTGATCCTAGACTATATCTTCCGATCGATTTGGTTCTAAGGCTTGATCCCTATAGATGTGGCCATGATGTGGTCTGTGTTCGACCGTCCATGGTTGTGACTTATATACTTTCATATAATTAAAACTCAATCATGTAAAGATCATTGTGCAATTATATTTGAACTTAAAATAAAATATATGGATATAAAGCAGATCAAGAACTAGGTACTTGCAACATGTTATAATTTAGAGATCAAAACCTAGCATGTACTAATCTATAAAAGAAATTATATCTAGAAGGGATCCGCATATGAACATACTCTTTTCATTGGATCATTTGGTCTTCACATTCCAAAAATTCCTGAGCTTCATTCCTCTGTAATTCGTCCTAATGTTGATCTCATCTGATTTCTCCTCTTCACCAATGGGGAGAAGAAGAGAGAAGAGGTGACAGGGAGAGGAAAAGAGGAAAGAATGATTCTATGTGATGATTTTGTGGAGAGAAATAATGACCTATGGGAGGCTTATTTTGTGACCTAAGGATTTTCATTTAATTTAAAAACGAAATCAAACCATAATTCTAAATTTGAATAACCAATAATCCATGACATCGGCATGTTTCGTGTCTGAGTCGAGCATGGTCTGTGCTGGACTTTATGTTTGACTCAGGTATTACAATAGTAACACATGATATAAAAAGTTTAATCATCAATACCTTCAAGCTATAAAGATGAACCTAGGACTATAAAGAAACAAGCACCGAAAGATGATTTTGCACTCTCATTGCACTCTCACTAAAAGAAAATGGTTCCCACAAATAAAGTTGTCGATAATGCCTTTCAAAAGAAAAAGGAGCTGGAAGAAAAACTCAAGGAACCACTTGATCAAGTTTTAAGCGCATCATGCACATTAATACATTAATTTCTAGATACATTGTAGCAGAATATCACATTACCTATTGTTTTACTTGATTAGTCATCAATTATTATTTATTCTTTAAATACTAGACTGCACTGTATATCAACTTTCCATATTTGTAGGTGCATCTCTTTACTACACTTTTTACTACAAATTTAGGTAAAACTAAAAGTTGAATGCAAGGATATCAAAGAATAATCAACTTAGAGACAAGAAAAGAACTTTGCACCACTCAAACAATGTCCTGAAAAAAACTACCGAGACTCCTTAAACATGCATTAGGTGTGCCAAGTTTGTACTATATATTTGATGCAAAAATTAGTTACAAGCAAATATATACTAGCAAGTGCACTAATCGTTCAAGTAATATAATAAAATGAGTACAGAGTTATCGATCCCTCCAAGAACAAATATCAAATTATCCAATCTCAGAAATTAATAGGAGACAACATGGGCATGAATTGAATTTAGTTTCAGAGAATTAAAACAAAAATTAGAAATTAGATCTTTGATGACTAGGGCCTAGAAGGTAATGACGATTAAGAATAATACATGTCCCCGTAGAAATTGAAATGATAACAAAACAGACAATTGATTCTTCAAATAGATTAGGGACATCTATGATATGATCTTCCTTAACTAATGAACCAACTAACATAATATTTAGCAATCGAAAGGATAATCCTTAACGGCTCTACCCTCGTATTGTTCAACACAGGATGCAATAAATTATTTCCATATACTATTGAACCATCCTTAACGGATTAGTCAATTGGATCACAAAATATATTATCCTTAATGGATCAATATAGTAGAACATGAATTACTATAAAATATCAATCACACTACACATTTAATGATCAATTAAATTCATTGAAAGCATATGCAATCATGAAACAAAATAAAACTAATCATTGAAAATTGTCAATGGGTTTACAAGTCTTACGCATAAAAGTTACAACTATTACAAACCAGAATCAAAACATGAAACATAAATCGTTTAGAGACAGGATAAATTCATCCCAACGCAAAGTAGAATAAGTGATTACTCTTCCATACGTCAAAAGGAGGCTCTGAACGATCTTCTAGACGAGTGTATCACTCAAGTTCCTTCTCAAAAGCCCTTCGAAGTGCTCCCAAATACCTGGCTTCAAAACTCAGGTTGTCTCCTAGAATGCGGCTCCAAATCTTGAAAATGTATATTTGTAGCCTTCTTCCCCCATATTAGTGTTTTGTAGGGTTTTTAAACGATATGACACCTTTCCACAGAAACTCTTCCTTTGAATTTGTAATCAAATCAATGATAGAGATTAAACCATGCAAAACACTTCAATATCTTCATAAAAAAAGTTCTGACTTGATTCCCAAGGCTTTTGAAATGATAGGAGTCTCTAGCTTTAAAACTTCGTCAAAAGACTTCTAAAATACGAAACTGGACCATTATCACACCCCATAACTTCATCTCACGACCTGTGAAACTTTATATTGCAATATAAAAATACTTCATCACGGCCCGTAACAAGATTTAACAACTTGTTACATGTGCATCATTTAAATCTGGCAAGTGCAAATTCTGATACTTACAACCCATGACATGACATAACGAACTTGGTATCTTCAACTTGCTTCATCATGTTGGCATCGTGACGTCAGTTGCGCCTCGTGATATCAAATGGTAACGACCCGTGATATGCTCTCACGGCTCGCTACATCCATACTCTGCGATTTTCGTTGATAGCAAGGTCATGATCAATTATGGTGTTACGACCCGTTATACTCTATGATATTCGTTATATGCTTACTTGCAAGTTTGAGCTTGCTATCGGGTTCGTGATATTTCATTATAGCCCGTTATGCTTTATTGTCACTCTCTATCACTGTCATGATCTCTTGTAACGGTCTGTGAAATTGAAAATTTCGATCCTTTGGTCTATGAATTGACTCATTTTCATTGTTTGGTCTCTTTTAACCTTTTCTTTAGCTCCTCCATATGGGTTTTCTGCAAAAAGATACTGAAACTTGGGAAGATTCCTAACTCGATGAAATAAAAGCAAATAAACAATAAAAATGAAAGCATGCTACGGTAAAATTAATCAAAATCATACTAAATGCAAATCTAAAAATATGTTGGATTATGCATCCATCAATATTTCACCAAGAGAAAAAAAATGTTCTACTACACAAGGGCGTAAAATATATAAGAGAAGGTAGAGCTATACTACTGAACTAACCATGCTCTGAATATCAAGGTAGAACTGATCCAATGATCAACAATGAAGATGCAAGATAAAAGGAAAATGTTAATTTACATAAATAATAAGTCAAATTGCTGAGGAAAGTCATACAGGTTGAAACAAAAATAATCAATCATAACACCTCCAAAACAAGATGAACAAGTTAATGTCGCCAAAGACAAAGAATCACCAATCGGATAGACAATTAAAAGCTTAACTCCTACCAAGTGAAGAAAAAAACACGCTTGAGGCCGACCCAAAAATCATAAGGAATTACCTTGGATATCCGTCAAATAGCTACCATAGTTCAACAACTGAACCTCGACTGAAAAAATAAGAAAATATGAGATATTTGCAACAGAAAAAGAATAGATATTTCTCAGATTTGTCAAATACCCAAGGAAAGAAGAAAACACACATGAACATCAATAATGAACAAACCAAATAAATATTATCTCTAGTTTTATAAATTTGTAAACAAAATGTAAAACCAAATTTATGCTAGGTTCTCAAAGTCCCATTTACCTATACAATGGAATGTACAAATGAATCCAAATAATGTAAATCCATGTTATCAATTGTTTTGCTGAAGCTGAAGAGGTTTCCATTATATGAAAACCTCTTCAACTTCAGCAACTTGAGACCTAACAATTCCAAACACCAAATTTGAACATGAAAACAATAATATAAAAGTGTCTATATAACAAGTAAAAAATAACATCAATCCATGATAAAAAAAAAATTGTTACAGATCTATGTATAACATTGATAGTAGAATCAAAATAAAACTAGAATGCATTAATACTATTGACAATACCTAATGCCAATTGATATGAAAATAGAAAACACAACACCAAAATTTGACATGAAAGAAAGGGAGATGCTTTTGAACAAAGTTTTATAAACCAATAAATTAACAAGAAATGATGTCAAATTTAAAAGATCAAATCCAGTAATGGACAACACATAATTTGATTATTTTGATAAATGGATCAGAAAGTACACCCTTCTTCCTGTGCTAATACAAGGCTCATAATAATGATGTTTGAAGCCACAGGGTGCAATCAACATCACAGATATCTCCGTAGAAATTTACATGTTATGTGTTTTCCAGGCAGATGCATATCTCCTATAAATTCTTTTGTGATAATTTTGTCTCCCATAATGTCGGCGCACGTATCAGTATATGAAAAATTACAAGACAAACATCATGCAGGGAACATCCAGGGCAATATGATTATCATCATGTAATCTGAAGAAATGAAGATAAAACAAGAATTTTTGAAAATTGAATTCTGCAAGATCAGTACCGAAGTTCACATTAGATTTGTAGAAGACCGTATAACTAAGAAAATGTAAAATTTCAACAGGCAGATTAATGAAAATTTTGAAGACACAATGAGTAATTCCATAGGAGAATCTTTAGCTACTCTAATAATGATAAGCCAGTCGGGATCACAAAAGCAAAAAGAAATAGTCCAACAACTTGAATAGGAAAACTAAACAAAAGATACATAAGAGAACAGCTATATCAATCCACATATTCTCACCATTCTTACTTAGTCTAACAAAATACATCAGTCCACATATCAAGACTTGTAATGCATTTTTTTAGATGGGCTTTGTCATCATAATGTCATGAAAAGAATAATCTTTGAAAGTGAAATGAGAAAGAAGGAAACTAGGTTCTGATGGCTACAGTCAGATATTTACCCTGACCATTCTTAAGGATTGGCAAAAACACAACAGTCTCACATATCATATATTCCAATACAAATTTGTGGGTGGGTTTCATCATCATAACGACACAGTAAAGAAGAAATTCTGAAACAGATAATGAAACACGATTGATCATCTTAATATCAAACAAGGAAATGGTGCTATTTCAAAGTTTCCCATGAACACTACTTCATATAATTGATCAAGAATCAAAACTAAGATTTGACTATTTGACACAGAGCATGCCATCAGACCGTGCCACAAAAAAAAAATCAAGATAAATTGGGTCCTCTATGTGCTGCCAAAATGTACAAGGATCAGACCAGACACATTAGCGTCAACTCTATTCACTTGACATGGTACAATGTCAACCAAAAAAACAATAATAAATATAATGACAAGATGCACAATCAGATTCAAAACATCATTTATGTTTATTCAAACTGTAAGACCTACATTCTATCATATATCTAAACAACATGTGACAACCAAAAGTAATAGGTACAAAATAATAGCACTGAGATCGACAATAAAAAATAGAACATAAGGAAATCACTGGATGATAGGGCAGTACCAAATCATTACTGTTACTAACAGATGCCTCGAAATCTTAGTTGATTCAAGTAGCGATAAAAGCAATTCTGCATTATCACCCTATAAATGGCACTACTACGAAATTACCTTCTTAATCTTTGTATATAAATATTCATTTAAACAATATATTTCAAGCAAAAGATATATATACACGCACGCATATATTCTCAATCAGTATTAGTTTCATTGCCATTCTTCAAAAATAATCATAACAGAAAAACGGAGAATTACAAAGAAATGGATTAGTGTAAATTGACAAAGAAATACTTTAAATGTGCATGTCTACTTCTTTATCTCCATGAAGTCATCAATATTGGTATGCCATGATAAGACACCATAGCAGAACATGACACTCGCAAGTTTTGATCAGCAATACCTGCAAGCTATAAGAATATAGCAAGGAATAGGGAGAAACAAGCAAAAGATGGTTTTGACAAATAAAGATACTAATAGGCCTTCAAAAATACTAACTGGACTCGAGCAACCACTTGACCAAGTTTTAAGCAAGCATCATGCACATTATACATATGTTCCTAGATAAAGTGTAACAGAATATCAGATTACTTGTTGTTTTACTTACTTGATTGGTCATAAACTATTTTTTATTCTTTTAAACACTAGCTTGAACTGTATATCAACTTTCCTTATTTTGTAGATACACTTAATCACTTTTAGGCGCAGCTGCAGGTGAAAAGAAAAATTGAATGTAAAGATATCAAAGAATCATCAACTTAGAAGCAAGAAAAAAATATGTGCCACTCAACCAATATACTGAAAAAAAATTGAAAAGATTCCTTAAATATGCATTCAGTGTGGCAAGTTTGTACTTTTATTTCACTCAAAAAGAAAAAAGGAAGTGTTTGTACTATGCAAGGGCACAAAATATATATGTGAAGGCAGACCTACATTACCCTACTAACCATGCTATGAAGATCAAGGTAAAACTGATCCAATGATCAACAGTAGAAGACATAACATAAAAGGAAAAGTTTATTTTACATAATAATAAACCAAATTGCTCAGGAAATATATACAAGTTGAAACAAAAATAATCAATCATAACACCTCCAGAAAAAAAATTGAACAAATTATTGTTGCTAAAGAAAAAGAGTCACCAATCTGATAGAGAATTAAAAGCTTAATTACTGATCAAGTGAACAAAAACACATGCGTTAGAGCAACACGAAAATCATAAGGGATTACCTTGGAGATCCTTCAAATAGCTTCCATATTTTGAACAACTGAACTTACTCAAACTGTAGATTACTTTATCCTGAAAGAGTACGGTTATCATACATATTTCTGGATAACATACAATTTTTTCATCCCAGTACAGTAGGATAGATAACGTTACATGTTACTGTATGATTTGAAGTAAGAAAACTTATTTAAGTACCACTTTCAACAGTTAAACATCTTTTCCATTTTTCGGATTGGAAATTAAAAGAACTTGTCACCTTCCACTTGGGAAGGAAAATGGAAAATTCAAAACAAGACTCTATTTCATGATATATAGGAAAAAATAAGTACATATAAGAAATTCAACAGCAAAATGGAAGCAGCTATAACAAAACAAAAGTATTTGATTTTCTTTTTGTTACAGGAAAACCAACTTGAGAGATGGTAGTCACACAATTTATGCAACACTAAAAATGTAATGTTCACTCATGAACATGAACATTCAGATTTATGAAATATATATCTCCAAAATTTAACTATAAACTAAGTAATTAGACTATCAAACAAAGAAAAGAAATGACAACTAGGAAAGCAAAGTGAATGCACCTCAGTTTGGCCTATATTTAAGTCCCAACACATATAATCAGTTTGTTTACAATATTACCATGATTTCATCTGAAAATAAATTGAGGAAAACAATCAGGAATCATGTGACCCATTCAAGATACCTTTATTGTAATTTTATAATTTATATTACGTATCATGCAAGATCAATTGAATGCTTCCATTTTCATGCTATCTACTATGAAGGTATCAGAGCCTACAAAGTGGACATAAACAGAGGAATACCTTTAATTTGAATATACTTGCATCTTTGATGACCCTTGTTAACTGATCTTAATGGGAACTAGAAATTTGATACCTTTGTCATTTGAACTTCCAAATAGGTCGACAACAGCTTGAGCATCTCCATTTATAATAATGAATTACCATGACAATTGGATGACAGCTATTGTGACAGAGATGTCAATGTATATAAATAAAGCATCATTTATCAAGGCCTAACATTAAAAAGAAACACAATCTGCTATGTGTGCCAAAGGCACAAGCTCATAATATGAAGTATTGGCACATGTAAAATTACAAGAGTTTCTTTATCTTTCAATAGAAATATCATGAGAACTAGTAAGAAAATGGTGTCAATTTATGCGAGAAGCGGAGCAAGAAAATAAGGTTTCCTAAAGTATGAGCAGCCACACTTGTGTTATCCATCATAAAAGTCATAATGGAAGACAAAATATAGATCATGCAAGTAGAAATATCCCTACATTGGTAAATCAAACTTACATAGGAGATTGATCGATACGCACACCCATAATGAACCCTACATCTACATGTGAGCATATGATCAGTTGGTTACAATGCATAATAGCATGAATCGAGTTCCAAAGCAATTAAGAAAAAAGAAAAAAAGAAGCATGGATTACGGTGTACTAAGAAACTTTTTTATACTTTCATAATCTTAATAACTCTCTGTGCAGAACTAATCTACTTATTATCTTCATTTGTTCATAGCATGCAAAGTTGACGTTTTTAAGAATAGCGAACTGGTTGCACCTGGTTAGTTGTCATTTTTTTCTTCTTTTTCTTTTACTTTAGGACTCCATGCATATTAATTAATTGAGCTACATCACCTAATATGGCTGAAACTACAGCTACAGAAAGGGCCTGAATTGGACTTAGGAACCTTGGGCTTCGGTGCTTCAGAATCTTCACAAAATTGCTAAAACATTAAAGATTCATCAACAGCGGATGCAAAACTACAGTGTAGCGGCCATCCGGGCTTTGGGCAGTGAACAGAGTTCGAGAGTTGTGTCCTGTGAGCTATGATACTTCCAGATAGCAAGTTGGTTGTGAGGACCCCTATGAAAAGAAATTAAAAGCTGATGCTAAGCCCTCAATTAAGCACAAATCAATAAAGGAATATACAAACCAGATTTCTGATTTCAGAAATTTAAAAATTCTGATTTCTGAAATAAGAAAATCTCAAATTCAGAATTCTGATTTCGGAAATTTGAAATTCTGATTTCTGATATCAGAAAACCTGAAATTCAGATTTTACAATTTAAGAAATTTGAAATTCTGATCAGAAATTTGAAATTCTGATCAGAAATTTAGAAATCAAACCAGGAATTCTGATGTCTGAAATAAGGAATTCCAGAGATTAAAACAAAATTTCTCTACTCCCACTTTCTAACTTGTTTGGCTGGACATCACACAACGAAAGCAGAAAAGTAAAATAAAAAAGAAAGCAATGTAAGATTTCAGCTTTGAGTATAGCATTTAAAGTTCTTGCCTTTGATGAAGCTAATTTTTGCCTTCAGGATTTTAATTATCAGTAAAAAAGATGCATAATGACTTAATACTCTTGAACTTACTAATCAACGAAGTTATCTTCTATCCAGTGAAGGTAGGCAGTAAACAGAAGGAGTTCGAGCGGTCTTCAAAGGTCACTTGTGAAACAGAGGATGTTCATAGTTGATGTCTTAATGGAGGAATTTTTGGTCGCGCGAGTGATCTTTTGTGCAGATATTGGCAGATCATGTGCCTAGCATAGGGAGGCAGTTGAGAGGTCGTTCGGTCTTCGGTAATCACCTACGCAACAGAGGGACAAAATCTTTGCGAAGGACCTGTGCAACAGAGGGATAAAGTCTTTGCAAAGGACCTGTGCAACAGAGGGATAGTAGCGATTCATAAAATAATGAACAGTTTTGGTACATCAACAATATTCTATGGTACTTAATACTAATACTCTAATTCACAATTTATATATATATATATTCTTCAAACACTACTAACTCCATGGCCTTTTTCTGCAAAAATAATCTATGCCGAAAGATAAAGAATTACAAAGAAATGGATTAACTCGAAACTATGGTGTAGATAATGTAAGACGACCACAATATCATTCCAAGGTTCATGAGAAAGGATGTAGATAATGTAAGATGACCACAATATCATTCTAAGGTTTATGAAAAGGGCCACCTTCCTTACGTTATTGATGTATCATGCATTACTGATGATAAGGTATTCTCATTGTCACTGCAGCAACTACACCCAAGAATCTGATTCTTCATAAGATCAACTTAAATGATTCTCCTTGGATCTCCAATTACATCCGAAACATTGTGGAAAAAAACAGTTTTACACAACAGACAACCATCTAAGATATCCTAAAGTTAAAACTGCATATTTGAAATTTAACTAATATCTAAGAATATTTTCCCATGCAGTATGGACATGACATTCAAAAGGCATTAGTGTATCTCATAATTTAACATACTAAAGATATTCTAGGGTTGTATTTGAAAGGCACATTTTGTAACGCCCCCAAAAATACATCCGAATTCAATGATTCGAATATACCTTTGGGAACATTACTCAACATAAAACATACACATATAATCTATAAAGTATAATCTGGAGAGCTGACTGGAAGGACTTATAAGAACTATTAGTAAAATGTGGAAGTCTTTTAAAATAAAATTAAAGTTAGTCTCATAACCACTGTCATAAGTTCGCTCAAGGAAAAGAACTTTATTACAACTTCATAATTTTGAAAAGAAAAGATTAAACTAGACTAGCAGAGCCATGTGCAATCCACTCATCACAAGCATTT
>LTAE01008415.1:0-12930 GCA_001647135.1 Pontederia paniculata | reverse complement strand
CAGGCGGCAGTTCAAGTGGAGACTTCACCATAGCACCGGTCGACTGAGGCAGGAGAAGTGGGTGACCGAGGGGTAGATGAAGGAACTGTACTTGCATTAATGGCTAGTTTTCTGAGAGAGGGAATTAGGTCGTTAGTGCAGAGTATATATTGTAATCCCAAGAGTCTTGGGAAACAACTTTGGCAAAATATTCAGTGAGAGCATTGAGCGATAGAAAGCCTTAGTTCCCCTTCTGCGATTCGAGTGAAGAACCCAGGATAGAAGGGATTGTGAGTTCGTGAGCGAACTGTAAGAGGTTGTCTCCTTGTCCTCTAGAACAGAAAGGAGAAGTTATAAGGGAGCCTTCGCCCTTGAAGAAGGAGTTCAGTGATCTCCGGAGATCTCGGATGCAAGAAGACCGGAGCGGGGACGTAAGCCAGGAGTTCGGCCGAACCTCGTCACCAAACTCAGTGGTGTCTGTTTATTTTCCTCTGCTCTCTCTTATCTCTACTTGTTTATATTCACATCTATGTGCTTCCGCTGATTAGACTAATCTAACATAGTAAAAGTAGCAAAAGTTTTAATACACCAATTCACCCCCACTTTTTGGTGCATCCCGATCCTACAATTACAATGACCTACAGTGATCAAGATAGGTCGCCCAACGTGTACGTATGAAGTCAGTAGTCGACCAAAGGTTCGAGGTCAATAGTTCAACGGTTGAAGACTCGGGCGCTTGAAGGTTAAGTGGACGCCCTATGAAGAAAGGAAGTAAAGGCGTTTTGAAGTGAAGACAAGTTAGGTCGCCCCGAAGTATTCTGAGTGAAAGAGTGAGTGACCGAAGAAATTTGAAGAAAATTGTCGAAGAAATAGTTGAGCCAACTAAGGTCGTCCGACATATCCGTCTGATATTAGTGGGCGATCGAAGTAATTCCGAGAAAAAATGAAAAAATTCAGAGGAAAAAGAAAGGTTGCCCAAAGTATTCAGTGCGGAATCAGTGGGTGACCAAAGCAATTCAGAGGAAAAAGAAATGTCGCCCAAAGTATTCAGTGTGAAATCAGTGGGCGACCAAAGCAATTCAGAGGAAAAAGAAAGGGCGCTTAATGGACTCGTGGGAAATCAGTGGACGACCTAAGCAAGCTTGAAGGAAATAGTCAATGGCAAGTTAGGTCACCCAATGTGTTCTCAGTAAAATCAGTGGGCTACTGTAGTAGACTTGAAGATATCAACCGAAGGTAGGATTTGGGCAAAGGTCACTCGAAGTCTCTGAGTGAAATCAGTGGGCGACCAAAGAACGGTTGAAGAAAAGAGCTTCTAGTCAAGAAATGTCGTCCAATGGATTCGTGTAACATCAATGGGCAACCAAAGCAGCTTGAAGCAAAGATGAAAGAGAAGCAAGGGTCGCTCGATGTATTTAGGATAGTAGTGGGCGACTGAAGTAATTCGAAGGGATTCGAAGAAAAATATATAGGCTGCCCGAAGAAGGATGGGATTAGATGGCACCAAGAGGGGGGGGGGTGAATTGGTGTATTAAAAATTTTTACCCTAAATTATATTTATGCGGCGGAAGCAATCACAGAATAGATGCAAATAAAAGTTAAGTGCAAAGAAGGAAACAAATGCAGAGTTGGTTGACGAGGTTTGGCTAAAACTCTTGGCCTACGTCCTTGCTCCGGTCTTCTCGAACTCGAGACCTCTAGAGATCACTAGATTTCCTTCTTCAAGGGCGAAAGCACCCTTACAGCTTCCTTCTCCTCTCTTGCTTTCGAGGACAAGGAGAAAACCTCTTACAAGTGAGCTCACACTTGAACGCTCAATCTACTTCCTTCTACTCTGGATTCTCCCTAGAATGCTCAGAAGGAGGAATTAAGGCTTGTTACTCAAGTTTACAAGTTCTTACTAATCAATTTGCCAAAGTTAGTTCCCAGACTATGGGATTGAGCTTTATACCCTTACAAGACAGTCTCATCACTCTCTCACAATAACTAGCTGTTACGAAAAGTACTATCATTTTCACCTACTCCTCGATCGACCGCTTCTTCTTCTTCGGGCGATCGCTTGCTCTGGTGAAATCAGTCTTCGGTCGTCCATTGTTCTACTTTGGACGTCCGAAGTCTCGGGCTTCAGCCTTAGTTCTTCAGGTCTCATAGGGCGTCCACTACTTCCTTCTAAACACATTGGGCGACATTTGCTTCCTCTGAGTTTCTTCGTCAAGCTCCTTCGGTCACCCACTAATTTTACATAAATCCTTCGGACAGCCTTTCTTGACTTGAACAACCATTCTTCGGTCGTCCACTTCTGTTTCTCAAAAACTTCGGACGACCACTGGTTGGCTCCTTCCTTCGGTTGACATCTTCAAGTCTACTCCGGTCGCCCACTGATTACACTTAGTTGTTTCGGACGACCTTTCTTGCCTTTGTCAATTTCCTTCAAGCTTATAATGGACGTTCACTGCTTCTCCATGAATCATTGGGCGACCAATGTTTTTCTAATGAACTCCTTTGGTCATTCATTGATTCTCCTTGAATCCATCGACCGACCACTTCTTTTCTTCTGAGCTTCTTCGATCGTCCGTTGATTTTTCTTAAATCTATCGGACGTCCTTTGCTTCTTTGTCTGATGTACTTCGGTCGCTCGCTGATTCAACGTTGAATGCTTCGGGCATCCTTTCTCCGTCCCCTATAGCTTCTTTGGTTATCCAATCATTCCAACATGAGTACTTTTGACAACCTCTTCTTTTCCTTTGACATTCTTCTGACATATTTCGTTCGTCCTCTGACACTGCTCAACTACACCGGACGACCTCTTCTTTTCTTCTGTCAACGTCACTACAACAAAATGATCATCTAAGGACGCATTCTTAAGGATGCAATATATAGCGTTGTCATTTTATTCAAAGCGTCCAATTTTTTAGACATTTGCTTATAGCGTCTCGATTATTATAAAGTATTAAGGACGCCACTATAATTTGCATCCTAATTTTAAAAAGTTAAGACACAAAAATGTAAGCGTCCATATGTTAGTTCAGATCATAACCACACTTCGATACTGTGTCTCCAAATTCTCAACGCAAATAATTTACGTCTCTATATTTAAGCGTTCTTATATTATATTATAAAGTATTAGGGACGCTATTACAATTTGCGTCCCAAGTTTTAAAAATTAGGCACAATAACTTAAGTGTCCTTATATTAGTTCAGATTATAGCCACACTTCGGTGTTGTGTCTTCAAATTCTCAACATAAATAATTTATGTCTATATAACTTAAGCGTCCTTATATTAATTATTATAAAGTATTAGGGACGCCATTACAATTTACGTCCTAATTTTTAAAAATTAAGACACAATAATTTAAGTATAGAGAGCCCACTTATAATTTCATTTTTTAATTATATTCATATGCACCATATTTGATAAAATATTATATTAATGTTTTTGAAGTAAGAACCCAAACTTAGGGTAGAAATTAAATTAGAGTTTACTTATTATGTTTCATCTTTTCACTTTGAATTTTTTCCGAAATTTAAAATACATTCATATGTTCTTTTCGATTTCAAACTCAATACAACATCCTTCAACGATCACCTTTCCCCTTTCCAATCACGAGAGAAAGATGCATGGATGCAAGTTGTTCACAAAGGGCTGGAGCATGGACATTCTAAGTGGTCTTATCCGCATCCCTTAGAGGGAGGACGACAATGGATGTGACGCACTACAAAAAAAATTAAAATGATCATCATAAATATCACATATTTATAAAGATTAATGATGAAAAATATATATATTTAATAAATTTGTGATAACTACGATGAAATTAACTATATAAGATTATTCATTTTTTTAATTTTTTTTCAAATAAATAATTGTGAAATGATTAAATATCAAAAAATAAGAGTTATAATATAAAGATTAAACTTAAAATTTTTAAGAGATCTAATTATAAATCAAGTCAAATGCATATTTTTTTAAATTAATATTTAAATGATAATTATTATTTTTGTTTTATATGGATGACATGGCATTATAACACTTGTCACAATCTCATGAATTTATCTTTATTTTAAATAATATATGTTATTTATTTTCTACAAGATATATGATTATTATTATCATTTATTTGTACCAATATATTATTTTCAAAATTACTAATAATTCTAAAGAATAAAAATTTAAATTTATCTTTTGATAATGACAATTATAGAGTTTGAGTCTTAAAAGATTAAAAATTTAATTATCTAATAACGAACTTAAAGAATTTGAGTTACGTTTTAATTATTTTTAATATTAAAAAATATATTTTATATAAATGAATATGATAATACTTATCACATTCTCTTATCAATAATATACAGATAAAGTAAATTAGGTATAAATATTTATATAAATATACTTTATATGAATGAATGTGATAATTCTTATCACATTCTCTTATCAATAATATACAGCTAAAGTAATTTAGATATAAGTATTTATATGAGAGTTTAACTAAATTTTATGATAAAATAAATTAAGTATAAATACTTCTATGTACAATTCAATCATTCATTTTCTTCCTTCCTTCGTCGACAGAGAGGTAACATTCATAATCCTATTTCTTATACTTTTTTTCTCCCTTCTTTCTTTTCCCTGCTTGCTAGCCAGCGACACCGAACAAAGCCCCGAGCGCGCAAGTGCTGGGACACTTTTTATAGCGGCGGTGAATGTGTTAAGGATGCAATGCATGCTTTTTATACTAAGGTAAATATGCGTCCTTAGATGATCATTTTGTTGTAGTGCGTCTTCGGACATCCACTGGTTTCACCCAAATAAATTGGACAACCTTTCTTGACTTTACTTCTACTTATCCATTCATTGGTCGTCCATTGATTCCGTAATGAATGCTTCGGACGACCCTTCCTTTTTAACTGAAGTCCTTCGATCATCCAGTGATTCCAGACTGAATGTTTCGGACGACCTTCCTGACTTCACAACTCCTCTACATTTCTTCTGACTCCTTCGGTCGTCCACTGATTTCAAAATGATCACTTCAGACAACCTTTGCTCTTCATCTGGAGTACTTCGGTCGTCCACTGTTTCTACTCTGAAAACCTCTGACGACCTTTCTTGTCTTCACCTCAAAACAACTTTACTCATTCTCTTCATGGGGCATCCACTCAATCTTGGAGTGTCCGATCCATCATCCTTTGTACTCTTGACTTCGAACATGCGGTTGCCCATTGACTTCACTCGTACACTTCGGGCGACCTTTTCTGCTCAGGTCTATCTTCGATCGTCCAATCTTCATCCTCGATCGATTATTTAGTACTTAGCTTCATGTCTTCAATCTCTGCTCCTTACTTCGGTCAACCTTTTCTAATTCTTTTGACGACCGCTCCATACTTAGGATTTTTCTTCCATTCTTCTCTGTACATAGGTCATTTGTTCCTCAACGTCGATCGACCTATTACTAACTGAAGCAAAAATCCTATCTTCTTCACACATGAAATCGAAAACCATTAGTGTCACTAAGCTTTCTCATCAATTTGTGATCATCAGAATAATCTCGGGATCTTATATTCAACAATCTCCCCCTTTTTGATGATTACAAATTACTAAGAAGTGACTTAGGGTTAGTTTCAAAAGAAAATTCACATAAAATTCAACTAACCAAATTTGCTCCCCTAAATCATATATCTCCAATTTATAAAGATTTCTCCCCCTTAATACATGCATATTCCTGATATTCAATTAAGGAACATTATGCATTTTATTTTATCAGTTATCACTAAAAATCACACTTCAGAAAATATCATTGCATAACATATTCAAAAACATAATCATTACATTTCTGAAATATAGAGTATCATACATCATAGACATTCAGATTCAAAATGTTTTAGCTTTTGAAAGACATAAAAACATGCACACACAAGATTTTGTTTTCAACAAAGAGCTATCTATCTATTTCTTTTCATCCTTATTCTTCTTTCTGTTGAAAATTGTTCCAAACTTCTTTTCAGGAGGAGGATGAACAACTGAAGCAGAGATGCTTTGATTCTCACTCTCAGTTGCTTCCTTGGGTGCATTCTCTATTTCTTCAGTGGGGAGATCCTCTTTCATGGCTTTGTCAGCAGTCTCTTCAAAAATCTCAAATGTTACTCGCATTATTAGACTGCCAAGATCAATGTCTTCAATCAATTTCTTGACAACATCCTCATTTCCTTGGTCAGCATCTTCTCTTTGAGGTTCAATGCCTTGGCCATCTTCTTCTTGATGATCACTCCTTTGGCCAGCCTCTTCTCCTTGGTGGTCACTCCTCTGATTTCTTCCTCCCCCTTTGGAATCATTGATGCATGCAAAAATATACATATTACATGCATCTATTTCATATTATTTTTCTAGTATTTTATATTAATTCATGCATTATTTCAGTTATTTCAATTGATATTTCATTCATGAGTCAGATTCTACCTAAGTGCTACATATGGTTAATTTTCAGGAAAATCACATCAATTTATCCCAAATCTATAAAAAAGGAGATTTAGTCGGGTGGACTCAGAAATAATGGAGCAAAATGGGTCGTGTTCATCCAAAACGGCCCGGGTTCAAGTCATTTATACAGTTTGCGCTAACATCAAGCTAAAACGGCTTGTGTTGCTTCAAAACAGGTCGTGTTCGACATTGAAGAAAAAGTCATTCGTGTTCACACCATGTTGGATCAAAACGAACACCATCGACGTCCCAGATTGCGCCATATGTCATCATCACAAAGCAGCACCAACCGCGTTCAACGTCGTGTTGGACTCAAATTCTAAGATACCTCAAAACGGGCTATGTTGACCCAAAATGGACCGTGTTGTCCACCGCACATGTCGGTTCGTTGATGGCTCATATGAAGTCTTATTCGATTCAAACTCTTCCCAACTTTGTGATGTCAGGCCTCACCTCCGAATTTCAGCTATAAATAGGCCTCCATAAATCAAACTTCGGAGCTCTAAAAAATCTCTGATCTCTGACAGCGCATATTTCTCAAAAGACAGAAAAGAATCAGAGACTCCTCATATTTTCTAGATTTCTGAAGAGCTAAGAAGCCTTCTTTGGAGGAGAAGCCTTGAAGCGGGATTTAAGATTTAGAGAGCAACAGGATTCTGCAGATCTGTTTGTTTTTCTAATCTTATTTCTTAAGGCTTAGAATCATCTTTGTTAGGAATAATTTCTATAAAACCTTATTTAGTTTGTGATTCGATACTTTTCAAGTTTATTGAGTATTTTATTAACTTTATTCGAAAGATACTATTTGTATTTACTCTTAATTAATTTTCTCTCGGATTTCTGTGACTTACGTTTTCCAACGAGGCAAAATAGGTCGTGTTCGTCTAACACGGACCGTTTTCACCTCTTCGTCATCGTTTTCGTCTTCGTCACCATTTTTTCTCTGAGCCGTGTTTTCATCTGCTCGGACGTGGTCCGTTTCAGACGCGATGCGGGCCGTTTTCCTGGCGTATCTATGTTCGACCATTTCCAAGTGTTTGGATTCTTAGTTGAAAGATTTATGTCTATTTGTTTCCAGAATTCATAAATTGTGGGTTGTTATTCACTCGAGAGAGGCTTAGCAATTTAGGATTAGATTTTATTACGTTTTAATTTAAAGTGAATTACGTTTAATATTTTCACATACTCCTGATTTAATTTAAGATTAAGATAGTTAAGTCATCCATTTCCGGAGTCTTATACACTTAAATCAATTCTTCCACCATCTAATATTCGAACACTTTAATTGAATAAATCTAGAAGATAATAGGGGTGAAATAGAATTTTTATACTAACAAACTAAATCTTTTTATCTTTTAATCTTTTCTTTTATATTTTATCTTTTATCTTTTCTTCTTATTTTCTATCTTATCTTATCTCTTTCTAAATTCATTGAAAATCCTAAATCGGATCTCAAGATAAAATTTTAGATTTTAAAATTCATCAATCCTCGTCGGTTCGACACTCTTCTCATCATTTTATTACTTGTGCGACCAATATACTTGCTGAGTTTTTAGCGTGTGATTTTTCGCATCAATCATCAAAAGGGCGAAATGGAGTAGAGTCAGGATTCTGCCCTTGGGCTCTCATGAAGTCATCCATTTGGTGCCAATGATAGTCGACATAGACATTGTGAAGCACCACCTCCTTATGGAGCTCATCAACTCTAGTTTGTCGAGCACTTATGTTCTTCAACAGGTCGAGAGCTTGACTCAGTTGACTAGATAGAATATCCACTTTGGTGCACATTGAGTCTCATTCTTCTCTATTTGGAGGCCATACGGAGAAGGAGGAGGTAGAAGCTGTAGAAGGTGTGCTAACTTCCTGAGCGGTTGTCTCGGGGACACTAGCTGCATATGAGACTGTAGTATCCTTAACTCTATGAGTTTCAATTTCGTGATATTCAGATTCAGGGAGCTCACTAGGCTTAGGGGTGTCCTGTGTCAATCCTTTTCTAGTTGAGGTTGTGGAGGATATTCGATTAGCTCGAGTGGAGTGAAGGACAAGTTATGTGTCAACAAATTTCAGCTTTGGGAGGGTCTTGCGGATCATGAAGGTGATGAGGCTACCAAAGTATAGATGGGCACCTTTAATCCATTTAGAATCAACTTTTTCTTTGGTTTTAATTAGTTGGTGCATAAGAAGGTGGCCTAGAGAGATAAGAGGGGCTTTAGGGTCAACAAGATGGGCAAGAACAGCTAAGTCAAGGAGACATACTCCTGTGTAGTGACTGACCCTAGGAAGAACTACATGGGTGATTATGTGATGGAGGGTTTTCATATTGGAGCTAAGATGCTTGTGAAACGATTCTTCCACTCACAGCTTTGGCAGCTTGATTTTGAGTGTATGAGGTGTGAGCCCTGTGCATGGGAGCAAGGTTGATATTTGGATAATCGGGAGTATCAAGGAATGCATTCAATTTAGACTCAGTTATCATGAATTGTCTTCCTTGCAAATATGACTTGATTTCTAAGTCGGTGGCATTATAGGTTAGATTAACATAGAAAATGTTTGATGACATGAGGATAAACTAGATTAGGGATATCAAGAAATTTGAGCCAACCACATTGCTTGAAAGTTTCTTTAAAATCAGGAAGTTGAAGGCTTTCTCAATCAATTGAATGTTGTGGTTCAAGCAATCTTTGATCATTATAGAAAATTGGGTATTGGTTCAGGACAATTTCACTAATGAACCTGGGATGAAAGAAAGGTGTCTTCTTGGGCCATTGGTGGCTCGACATTGTTAGGAAGGGATTCTGGTGCTTGAGCAGAAGGTTCTCCTCTCTCTACCCTCTTTTGGGGTTGTGATTGGTTCGGTTGGTTTTCAGCTAAAAGAGGGGGTTGTGAAGATGACTCCTCTCTTTGCTTCCT
This sequence comes from Pontederia paniculata, assembly GCA_001647135.1. Taxonomy (NCBI): domain Eukaryota; kingdom Viridiplantae; phylum Streptophyta; class Magnoliopsida; order Commelinales; family Pontederiaceae; genus Pontederia; species Pontederia paniculata. Next base: position 3,568 of record LTAE01008415.1, on the reverse strand, counting down.
TTTTAAGGGTTGTTTCTGAGCCACTCTCTTGACATGAGACATGATTCGAAGTGAAAGAAGAGAATGGTATTCGAACAAATTAACAAATGGCACAGTGATCGAATTTAAGAGACAAATTGAATCAGGAAAGTTCGAAGTCAAAATGATGAGTACAAGAAGGACTTAGAGTAGTGAAAGAATTCAAAAAGGATTTGATGATATAAGAAGTGAAACACATTCAAGCAAGATATAGACATGATTAGAACGTAGATAGCAAAACCTAGAAATTCAGGTTAATGATGCATAGAGATGATGTTTCAGATTTACCTAGATGTTTGAATCCGTGTTTGGGAAGACTTTGATTGCTTTCAGGACACTGGAGAGCACCGGAAATTTGAAGTTTTCTCGGAGTGAAAGGGGTGAAAGAACACGAAAGGTCTCCCTTTGAGAATGTTGCAAAGATGAAGACGGTTAAGGGTGGCCCGCTATATATATTGTTCGCAACATCGATCGCCCGAAGGGGATTATAGGTCGACCGACGTAGTAGGGATTTCGTGTTATAGTCACAGTGGTCATCCTATGATATTAATGGACGCCCTATATTCGAACTAGACCTAAGTCATGATCCACCTTCAGTCGTCCGAAGTATAACCATCGGACGTCCAAAATTTGAAATGTCATTACGATCTTCAAACATTGGTCGCCCTTAGTTCATAGAGTGGCCGACTAAAACTTGTTACATTCTTTATATCGGTTGCCTGAAGATTAATAATGGGCGTCCGATGCAAGGAATCACTAGATATCAACAATGGTTCGGACGCTCGATATATAAGGAGTGGACGACTGAAGTCTTTGACCAAACTGATGCTTAACAACTTATCTTTCACTACCCATTAATTTATGATACTTGCATAGACAAGTCACCAATAAGCTGAGTTGTTCATCAAATTCCTAAGTCCAACATGCCAATTTATCTATTTAGCATATAAACCTATCTCCTCCCAAGGGTTTTGTAAATATATCAACTAGTAGTCTCTCAGTTGGGATATGTTCTATAAAGATTATTTTGAGTGATACATGTTCTCGAATGAAGTAATATCTTAAGTCAATGTGCTTAGTCCTGGAATGCTGCACATTAGTCATCTCTATTTCACTGGTATTATCGCAATTTAATGGCATAGTTTCACATGTTATGTCATAGTTTAAAAGTTGTTGTTTTATCCATAACAATTGTGCATAGCATCTTCCAGCAGCTATATACTCAGCTTCAGTTGTGGAAAGTGCAACTGAATTTTGCTTTTTGCTAGCCCAAGATATTAATGAACTACCGAGGAAGTAGCACATGCCATTAGTGCTCTTTCTATCTACTCTACATCTAGAAAAGTCTGAATCAGACTAAGCATGAAGGTTAAATAAGAAATTCCTATCATACAATAGTCCTAGGTTGGGGGTGTTTTTAAGATATCACAGAATTCTTTTGGTGGCCACTAAATGGGATTCTATAGGATTGGCTTGAAATCTAGCACATAGACACACACTAAACATAATGTGTGGCCGAGAGGCAATTAAGTATAAGAGACTTTCAATCATGCCTCTAAATAATTTCTGATTTACACTTTTCCCTTTTTCATCATTGTCCAGTTTAGTGAGCGTACTCAAAGGAGTGGAGCTGGGCTTGCACTCATCCATTCCAAATCTCTTAAGCAGCTCATTTGTGTACTTTCCTTGATTTAAGAAAATCTCATCTTGGATTGCTTTACTTGGAAACCAAGAAAGTAAGTTAATTCTCCTACTAAACTCATCTAAAATTCTTTATGCATGTGAGTTTCACGTTCTTTACACATTTGGGAATTTGTGGATCCATAGATGATATCATCCGCATATATGTGTATAACTAACATATCTTTCCCAAAATCTTTCAAGAATAGAGTTGTGTCTACCTTTCCTTTTGAAAAATCATTTGCAAGAAGGAATGAGCTCAACCTCTCATACCAAGCTCTAGGAGCTTGTTTTAACTCATAAAGTGTCTTAGAGAGCTTAAACACATGATCCAAGTGTTTTGAGCTCTCAAAACCTGGAGGTTGTTCAACATAAACTTTCTCATTTATGTATCCATTTAGAAAGGCTGACTTTACATCCATTTGAAATAATTTGAAATTCATGAACCAAGCAAATGCTAAAAAAATCCGAATTGATTCTAAACGAGCAACTGGTGCAAAAGTTTCATCAAAGGCAATCCCTTCAACTTGAGAGTAACCTTTTGCAACAAGTCTAGGCTTGTTTCTCACAACAATTCTAGTTTCATATAGTTTGTTTCTAAATACCCATTTTGTTCCAACTACGGGATGATCCTTAGGTCTCTTAACCAAATGTCAAACTTGATTTCTCTCAAAGCTTTTCAACTCCTCATGCATGGCATTTATCCAGTTTGGATCCTCTAAAGCATCATCTATAGTTTTGGGTTCTATTTGAGATAAGAAGGCGCAAAAGTTTCTTAGAGATTTCGTTGTTCTCACACATTCATTTATGTCACCGATAATATTGTTGATGCATGCATATTATACATGATTTTGAGTCATTTATGATATTAATGGATGCCCTATGTTCGAACTAGACCTAAGTCATGATCCACCTTCGGTCGTCCGAATATAACCATCGGACATCCAAAATTTGAAATGTCATTACGATCTTCAAACATAGGTCGCCCTTAGTTCATAGAGTGGCCGACTAAAACTTGTTACATTCTTTATATCAGTCGCCTGAAGATTAATAATGGACGTCTGATGCTCAGAATCACTAGATATCAATAATGGTTCGAACGTTCGATATATAAGGAGTGGACGTCTGAAGTCTTTGACCAAATTGATGCTTAACAACTTATCTTTCACTACCCATTAATTTATGATACTTGCATAGACAAGTCACTAATAAGCTGAGTTATTCATTTATGTTCAACACGCCAATTTATCTATTTAGCATATAAACCTATCCAACATGCCAATTTATCTATTTAGCATATAAACCTATCTCCTCCCAAGGGTTTTGTAAATATATCAACTAGTAGTCTCTCAGTTGGGAAATGTTCTATAAAGATGATTTTGAGTGATACATGTTCTCGAATTAAGTAATATCTTAAGTCAATGTGCTTAGTCCTGGAATGTTGCACATTAGTCATCTATATTTCACTAGTATTATCGCAATTTCATGGCATAGTTTCACATGTTATGCCATAGTCTAAAAGTTGTTGTTTTATCCATAACAATTGTGCATAGCATCTTCCAGCAGCTATATACTCAGCTTCAGTTGTAGAAAGTGCAACTGAATTTTGCTTTTTGCTAGCCCAAGATATTAATGAACTGTAGGATCTAGAATGGCACCAAGAGGGGGGGTTTGAATTGGTGTATTAAAAATCTTATGTTCTTCTTAACTTAAATCTCTTAATGTTGTGTTAGCGGAAGCAAACATATATGAATATAAACACAAATAGAGAGAAGAGAGTAGAGAGAAGAACAAACACAACAAACAAACACGGAGTTTGTTATCGAGGTTCGGCCGAACTCTTTGGCCTACGTCCCCGCTCCGATCTTCT
>LTAE01008414.1:0-20625 GCA_001647135.1 Pontederia paniculata | reverse complement strand
AGATGGCAGCACAGGTGGAAGAGGATCTCTCTGGCGTTCAGGTGGGCGTTCGACTATTGCAGCGGATTCGGGCAGACTGGTTGCAGGTGTTTGACGAAAATAGAGCACGTCGCCGAATGTCGCAGAGATCACTCGTCGAGGCGTCGCACCAGTCCAGGGGTTCGCGGTTGGCAACGACGTCGGCGGATGCAATCGCAGGTCTCAATTTTGTTTGAACAGAGCAAGTTGCAGAAGGGAGAAAAACTAGAAGGCGACGATGCAGAAAAAATGTAAAAAAAACAACAGATGGCGCGATCGGCGAAGCTCCGGGGACCTTTTGAACTGAGCTCTGATACCAGTGAAGTATTTCTATATGCGATTGGGGCTCCCGGAACAGTGCCGACTCTTCCTTCACCGAAGAGATTTATAGGCGCGATCCAGCAGTACCGTCCGCCCCTCGCCCTGCGCCATCCACGTCGCAATAGCCACGACATCCCCGCGTGAATCGGCCAACTCGATGACCGCTTCATCCGGGCTTCTGTTGATGAGCACGTAGGTCACCAAACCAACACTTCATTCCTCCGTTGTTGAAGTTGAGGTAATGCGAGATATTAAGATCAGTTGATGTTGGAGCGTAAGGAAAGGTGTAATATTCATAATCTTTTAAAAAAGAAATAAAAAGATTTAATTAAATAATAATTAAATTTGTTCAACCTTAAGATTTAAAATCAAATAGAAAGTCCAAAATTTACATTTAAATTTAAATCAGTTAAATATGAGAATTAATTAGATGAGATTATTTAGTTTATTTAGATTTCAGAATTCAAATTTAAAATTTGAATTTGAATTAAACTAGGAAACCCTAATCTCTATGTCTATAAATAAGACCATAGTGAGCCCTCATAATTTTACTCTCTTCCAAAGTTTTAGTCGTCAGATTTTCTCTCTAGATAAAGTCTCTCTCTCCTAGGTTTTCTATCTTCCTCTTTTTTTCTTCCCTTCTCTCATCCTAGAACTATGTCCAAATATTTAGGAGAACGTGAAGGAGACCAGGAGCACTATAGGAGATCAAGAGGACGAACAACCCTACAAGATTCAGCATGTAAATAGGCGAATCTCAATAGATAGTTTGTCATAATATTTAAATTGCATGCTATGGTGCATCCTAGATATAATAATATTTAATTAAGTTATTTGATCCATGTCCAAATGCCGAGATGAATAAAATATATTGCATGTCAGGCTTATGATAGAAGATGATATTTTGATAGTATTATATTGTTAAAAATACTTACAAATCGCCCAGAAATAATTAGTGCAATTCGACCTCAAAAATATTGAAGTCCCTTGCGTCATCACAACCGTGAAATAGAGTTCCACGATCGTGATGGCATCGGTCATGACCGTGAAGATGGCTTTCACACCCGTGAAGATGGCTTCACGCCCGTGAAGATGGCTTCACGCCCATGAACCTAGGTTTCACGGCCCGTGAAGACGGCTTCACGACCGTGACACTAGTGTCACAGGCCGTGAAGTTTGTCTCACGCCCATGAAGGGATGAACAGAACAAAGGCCGACGAGTTTGACCGTGAAAGATTTCACCTATGAACCTAAGATCACAAGCCGTGAAGGATGGTTAACGCCCGTGAATAAGAACGTCGTGAAAACGTGATGCCTATAAAGTTGGTCACACCCGTGAATTTGTGGCTTCACGGGCCGTGATGGTATGTTACGGGCCATGAAGGATGGTATGAAGGAACCATAACGGCCGTGATATGTACATCACGGGCCGTGAAGCCGAGAGTCACGACCGTGAGAGGTTCTTTAGAGGCCCTGATCGGCTATGCTGATTTTATTCTTAATCCATGGATGATGAAAAATTAAGGAAGAAGTTATTTTAAAAGTATTTTTATGTGATATTTAATCATGTTTCATACTAATGATGATGGATTATTCTTGATGATTAAAGATTTATTATGTGGACAAGATAAAGGGCCACCATGCTTCACCTAAATTAAATGAGGTCGTCGTATATCGTTAAGTTTTGGGAGCACAATGATGTTTAAGATAAGACGGGTAGAACAACTGCCACTCAATTATTGTTGCTTGACTTCTTCCCGCCCTGCAACGAAAGGATTTCTCGAGTATCCTATAGTGGTCATGACTTGTGCTCTCCATTGACCTATGGCGAGACCTTCAAGACTCATGAACTATTCAAAGTCACCAAAGTAAACTTCAAAGTCATTTCAAAGACATTAATGAGATAAGTCAAAGATAACACAGATAATCAGTTGGTCTAAATATTGCATTTGTATACTGAATTAGATGATTAAGTTATTGGTTGATGATATTCATTGATGAATGATTAATGATGATGGAATAATTAAAGATGAAGATGAATAATGATGATGATAATGTTGCGGAGTAATTGAAATTTGGCCTTGGCCATAGCTTACTCACTAAGTAAACATAGTAATTGCCATAGTCATAGCTCACTTCTTATGTAAAGTATGCTCAGAGTGATTGATGTTTGACCTAACCATAACTCACTCTTGATGCTAAGTTATGAAAAATGTTAAGTATGAAATATGTTAAGTTATGAAAGCTGATAAATTATGAAATATGATGTTAAGATGATGTAAAATTAAAGATGATAATATATGAAAGCATGATGATCAAGATGATGAAAGATAAGTAAGAAAATTAAGAAAACGAATAATTGACCTTTTGATTTTATTATTAATTTATTCATGTGTTTTTTTATTTATCATGTTATGCTTATCTATTGATTGTCTTACATACTTGGCTTCATAGCTCATGAATACTTCTTTTTCCTGTATTGGATCCTGTAGACAAGTAGTCTGCAGTACATGATGCTGGTGGTGCATGCAACGACTGATGCTAGTGGTGCATGCAACAACTGATGCTCGTGGTGACTGACTTTGCACATGTCTAATGATCCTTAATGTCTCTCCTTTTAGTCTTTTCTACTGAGTTGTTATAGTTAGACTTTTTGAGACATTATTATGATGTAAGACTTCTGCGTATTTTTCTTATGTTATAGAAAGAGTTTTGAACTTGTTAAAATTTTTATTTCTTCAACATTTTGTTGACTAAGTCTTGTTAGTCAACCTTTAAGTCAATATTATGTATGATGTATAACGTCTTTAGAAGGGTATTCTGTCGCGTGACGAGGTGGTCTTCTGGAGGCGTTACAAAATTTCTCCATGAAGTTTGAAGGGAAGAATAGAATAATAAGAATGAAATAGTCTCAAGAAGCAAAGAGAACACTAAAAGAATGAGAAAGATATAAACGAGATAACATAATTTTTTATCTAACTACTATGAAGTTGATAAATAATTATGATAATTGTTAATATCAAGCATATGGTCAGAATTAGCCTTAGTTTCCAATTGTTTTGCCAAACACCTCCTAAAAAAATAATCATAATTAGAATCAAGTTCTAGTCAAACTCTCACGTTACAAAAACGATGAAATTTGGTTCCAACTTGAGGTTGGAACTAGCTTTACATTTCTTTACAACGATGTAAAATAATTTAAAGTAAATATCTATTACTTTAAATAATATATTAATCAATTACATACACTAGTATAAAGAAGCATGTTAATATTATTGTAATTATAGATATTTATAATTATTAGTATGTTATTAACATACTTATTTAATTAAAATTCACTATTTAAATAATTAAAATAAATGTGATATTTTCTAATTAATTTTAATAAATTTAATAAATTATTAAATATATAAGTAATATTAAAATATTACTTATCTATTTAAATTATCAACTCTATCGACATGACTTAACGAAGATTGAAGTCACTAAAAAATTTCAAAAAATAACTTTTAATTATTACAATAAATAAATTAGTGAGTTAATATTACTTTTTAAATAATAAATATCATAACATGTAGTATAGTTTTATTACTTTATTAATTAAAATAAATTATATTATAACACTAAATCATATCATACCATGTAGCCTTATAATTAAGTCGCTTAATTAAAATATAATTAAACTAATTTCTATTAGTATATTTAATTAAGATAATTATTTGAAATTGTCTTTTTCATTTTTTATTTTATTTTATTTTTTGCTTTGCTTCTTTTACTTGAATTCAAATTTATGTTTCTCCTTTTTAAATTTAAAATATTTATAATATCTTAATTATTTGTTGGTAATAATTTGTTTTTTATTCGTCCTTAATCAAACTACAAAAAATTGTATAATACACGATGTTATTATTTGATATAATATCTCATTATTTATTATATAATTTAAATGAGTAAATAATAATTAGTATTAATATTAGTATTTTAAAGCAACTTTATTTATTAATTAATTCATTAAGCATATAAAATAAATAAAAAAATTATCATAAATATATATTTAATATTTTTTGATAAATAAAATTATCTTTTAGTTATAGAAGTTCATCCAAATAATCATCGTACTAAAACATTTAATCAATTTTTTAGTTATTCATCATTATACTTTTTAATCAAAACACTAAATCAAAAATCTGTCTAATCGATAAATTCTTGGGAACTAACAAGAATAAAAATTCTTGCATTCAAAAAGCACCATGATGATTATATTCAGATTTCATAGTATCTATTTTGACTAGATTTTGAAGGAGTTAGAGAACTTGAGTTGCAATCTCGAATTGAATTAGGGTTAAGTTTTTTATGTGACTTGACTGAGCAGATGAGAGATAAAGAGAAATTTTTTTTATGCATTGATTTATATAATGAGGGAGTAAAAGAGTAAGTGAAAATGAGCGTCAAATGAGAGTGTAACACATGACTGCTGTCCCAGTTTAATTTTCTTTTCTCTTTTTCTTTTTCTATTTTTTTATTTTACGGAGGATATTACAATAATGCTTATACTTAATTTTATTAAAAATTAATAATGTGTAAATATATATAGCAATAATATCATCATCATCTCTAGCTAAAATATCTAAAAAATAAAAAGAAAGAATATTATTTCTTCTCAAGCAAGCAAGCCTTTACATCGCTCTCGCATAGAAAAGCCCAAATTAGAGCGGCCCATTAAAGCCCATCAGAAGAGTGGGGGACGTCCGGGAAGCTTACAAAAGTTGCAGTAAGAGCACGGCATGGTCGTGTCATGTGCCCATAGAAGGCGCCAGGGGACGGAAGTGGAGCAGGCACCGTGCAGAGCGCACCGTTCCGCCGAATGCCGAGACGCTCCCCGCGTCGCCGCCCGCGCGGTTCCAATCTGCTGCCCGTCTCCCGCGCGGCGCTCGGCCCGCCGTCCCTGCGGTTCCCCTCCTCAGTTAGCCGTCGGTCGTAGGAGCGCCGGGTCGAACACCTCGAGGAGATGGAGGAGAATCCGCCCGAGGTCCCGAGACGAGATGGGATGCTCGTGCTCACGGCGATCTGGAGGAGGGAGTGGGGCTCATCGCGCCCTCAGAGCTTCGCGCGCCGTGTCGGCGGTTCTGCTGTATGGAATTCTATAATAATTTGTTTCTCCTGCGAGCCCTCTTTGTTCTTGATCAATTTTTTTCATATATCCGTTCCGGTGAGATGTGCAGGCTTCTCAAATTTCATAGAAATAGTTGTTCTTGAGACGTTATGCCAGCAGGTAGATTAATAGGATATGTTTGAGCTCAATTGCAAACCACTGGGCGCTTAATAGCGTCGGGTTTTGCTGTTTGGGGATTTTTTTAGAACACAGCGACACGTCGAATCTGATATTACCCAAATGTGTGGGTGAGATGATTCAGGAATGATGATAACTTTGATTTCGGATGCTTAAAGTTGATTAAATGTGGATGTGTAAATACTATAAAAGTAGGCTAACCTATTAGATTCCTCCCTTGAATACTATAAAAGTACTTCAAAATTGTATACCTTTTCATTTACTAGTTTATTCCATAGTAGAAACCTTGACCTTGTATTAGTAAGCTTATCTTCATATTTATTTGTATCCTATGAATCCGTGATGAGTCTGAGCTTTATTTGAGAGATTTGTGATCATGTCATTATCCAATGAACTTGGGACAAGAGAAGAACACTGCATATCATCAATTTACTGGGCCATTGTTGGTTCTGATTAAAATTATAAAGCATTTTGTGAGTCTTGCACTATTTTTTCTGGGATAACGGTAATGCTTAATCTTATCATTTATTGTATGATACAGGGGGTTGTGAAAAGGTTGACCCAGTATGGGAAACTCTATGGTCATAAAGGATGTGTAAATACAGTGCATTTTAATCCTTCTGGTGATGTGCTTGTCTCTGGTTCCGATGACAAAGACATCATATTATGGGATTGGGCTGCAAAGGTTAAAAGAATGAGATATCATTCTGGGCACTTAGACAATGTCTTCCAGGCTCGACTTATGCCATTCACCGATGATCATACATTAATATCCTCTGCTGCTGATGGTCAGGTATTCTTTTTTGGGATTAAGAAATAAAGTCAACTGATATTTGATGGTTCTATTTAATTAATCAAGTCAATGCAATATCTGGACATTGTAATCCTATGCTTCCTTGCTGAATGAAAGCTAAAGTTCATTATGTTTTTTTTCTTGCACATTAGTTCGAGGTCTTTTGCTGTACCTGTATTATTCATAGACATGCAATTAAAAAGCTTTATTAAACCCCTTAAAAGAAGCTTTATAAAATTACTCGTATTAGAGCGTTTGTTTTGTTGATGGATGTTTTTTTGCATGTTATATTGATACTTAGAAGCGCTACCCAGATTTAGTAACAAGTTTTGGCTATGGATGCAGGTTCAAAGGCCAAATTTAAACAGCTTTCAAAATTTTACCATTAAATTGAAGCGTCCAAATTGAATAGCAGCATTCAGAAATTTATTTGACATGGTACAATGTGCAACTGTCCGCCAGCACATGTTTACAGTACCCATAATAAGGAATAACTGATAGAGGCTGAAAATATAAATGACAATATCTATAGAAATGAAACTAAGATAAATGTTATTAATAGTAAAAGTGCAAGAATCTTAAACACTATTACAACTAATAATTTGTCCATTCGAGATGACAAATCTCCTATTGATAGAGGCTGAAAGTATAAATGACTATAACTATATAAATGAAACTAAGATAAATGTTATTAGTAGTAAAAGTGCAAGAATCTTAAATACTATTACAACTAATAATTTGTCCATTCGAGATGACAAATCTCCATAGTCCGTGTGGGATGGATCAAACTCCAATTACAAGGATGATAATAAACTTCTCAAAAGCTGTCTAAATCTATAACCCATCCATGTATTTATAACATGTATGAGTTAGTTACTATAACTATATTAAACTACCATAGACTAATAAAACATTGTAATTACCCACTATTTTCTTAACTAGCACACTAACCAATACAAAGTGGAATCATATCAATAACCCCTCTCAAAAAATAATAAAGGATAACCAAAGCTAACACAGCTGAATGAAATTATGAAATACTTTATGAAAATTATGAATCTTAAAATTACTTTCTATTTTGAAAATTTTCTAGCATCTTGGGATTAAGTTTTCTTTTTCTAGTATGGATATCATGTTACAGGTTTCTGTGTTGTAGATACCGTCAACATAAAATTTTGTTCAAAATTGCCAGCTAGGTTAGGTGGTGAAATATCTTCTTTTTTTTACATATCTGAAAACTCATTTAGAAGCATTTCCCTGGTGCCAAAATATTTTCTTCGGTCAGAGGGCTTGATCGCATTTCCCAGACACTATGAAGTTTGGAACTTTGGAACACTACTCCCCTTCTAGGTACTGCAGTGAGTACCAACACATTGATCCACTGGTTCCCTTTTTATCTTGGAATTTTTTTTTGTCATTTCATCGTTTTTCTGAGCATAGAGAAGTGTTAACTATCTGCCTCCAGATCATTTTCACTGAATATGTTCATTTAACATAATCAAATGTTCATACTTTTTATGTTTTGTCTTCTCTTACAATTGGATCATTCTTTGTGTTGTTTATTTTTTGTCACTAGGTAAGGGTTGGAAAAATAACTGAAAGTGGCGAAGTCAATACCAAACAGTTGGGCATTCACCGTGGTCGTGTGCACAAATTAGCCATTGAACCAGGAAGTCCTCATGTATTTTACAGCTGTGGTGAGGATGGTTGTGTGCAACATGTAGGCCACCTGTATATTATTTTCAATTTGATAATTGTTTCCCTTGTGTTAGCATGCGGACTTGAAAACTGATTTTTGCAGTTTGATCTGCGAAGCCATGCTCCTACTCAGCTTTTCTTGTGCACTTCATTGTCAGACAACAAACAACCTGTACGGCTGAATACTATTGTCATAGATCCCCGCAACCCTAATTATTTTTCAATAGGAGGTTTTGATGAATATGCACGTGTTTATGACATAAGAAGATATAATCTTGCATCAAAAAATTCTGATCAACCTGCAGAGTTCTTCTGTCCTCGTCACCTTATTGGATCTGGAAATGTCCACATCACTGGCCTATCATATTCCAGCATGAGCGAGTTGCTTGTCTCATACAGTGACGAGTTAATCTACCTGTTTGAGAAAGACATGGGTCTTGGTCCAAATCCAAAGTCTATTTCTGCTGAGAACTTGGAAAAACTTGTTCAACCTCAGGTATACTCGGGTCATAGAAATTCACAAACAATAAAAGGGGTGAATTTTTTTGGTCCCTCTAACGAGTATGTCGTCAGTGGATCAGACTGTGGTCATGTTTACATATGGAAGAAAAAGGGCGGTGAACTAGTATGCATGATGGTTGGTGACAAACACATTGTCAATTGTGTTGAGCCCCATCCTTATTCCCCTTTTCTTGCTACTAGCGGATATGATAAGAATGTGAAACTGTGGACTCCTACAGGCAATGGACTGTCATGCATGCCAAAAAATGCAGAAGAGGTTTGTTGTTGTATCTTTGATGGGTATTTCGTAAATATTTTCATGTTTTCATGAATACCTTTCCTAATTACAGGTAATGGCAGCTAATAAGCACGGCAGGGAGGCACGCACACGAGTAACACTTTCCCCTGATGTCATAATGCATGTTTTGAGGTTGCAGAGAAGGCAAGCATTAGCTTATGTTGAGCGCAGGCCCTCAACAGCAGAATTTGAAAGTGATGATGATGATATGGAGGCTTTCATACTAGGAGTCGCAGATGATGCATCTGAAGAAGGTAGTACTGCTGATCCTCGAGAATGCATCGTCAGCTAAATGTGGTAACATAAAACATCAAGATAGTATATTGTAAAATTTGATCAGTAATAGAAGTAGTAAAGTTTGCCTAATTCACCTTGGTTTATCTGTGCTCGAATATGACAATGATTGTATATGTAATTTAGTCGATGGACTTTTAGTTTAATTGCTCATGGAAGATAATGCCCAATGTAAAACATCCTCAGTGGGTACCACCTAGAAACAAGGGACAAAGTAATTAGGATTTAGGATGTGAGTTAACTGAGCAGCAACTATTTTTTTTCAGATTTCTTTTTCCCTTGTGTAATGATCTAAGGAAGAAATCCATGGTTCATTGAGTTTCAAAACTTCTGATTTTGATTCTTATATGAGTCATGACATGTTTATATCGTTTTCTTTCTTTTGGTGAACAATGATGATGGAATCAGTTCTTTAGATAATTACATCAATTTTTACACTTGTTTGAAAGCTATTAGTCTCTACTTCTATCATTTGACTCTTCATTTTTCAGTCTTTATCCACATCTCACATTGTATTAGAGAAGAGACGGCAATATTTTATAGTTGTTGCAAGGATTATATAATGCAGGACCACTTTCATGTATCTACTTCATTAAAACTACATCTTCTTATTACCTTTGGACACTCCCACCTCTTTAACTCTCTTTTGTTTTTTTGTGTATGATGAACGCTGATTGCTTAGTTCTTTGGTTATGTTCGTTTCTGTGGACCTTTCCTTCTTCTGGTCGTTTGACATGCCAGAAATGACATCTATGCCAATAACCTGTAACAAGATCACGATTGTACTTTCCTTTTTTGTATGTTATTGTTTCCATGATTTTTAACACTAGGCAAAATGTAGTATTCTATATGCTAAATACCCGTAGGATTGTTCTATGGTAATGGTTTCTTAGGGGGCAAGATTATTTTCCTAGCAAATCAAGTGCATATTTGCCGTAAGTGCTCTCGAATCTTGCCAACCAATACCAATGTCTTACGTGAGATCACACTTGAAATCACTACATTGTCAAATTTCGCTAGAGTTAATTAAGCATGGTATTATAAAGCATATAAGTCGAGGCTTAAAAACAAACGTATTAAAGGACCCGTGAATTTTTTGCACCCCCTTGCGGTTAATGCCTACATTTATAAATGTTAATGTGCTCAATTCTGATATGTGTGTAAATGATCTCATGCTGAATAAGAGTTGGAATGTTACTTTTCTACATCAATGCTTTGGTCCTACTTTGGTGGACCATATACTTGATATATTTCTACTTGCACATGCTCATGATGATCAATGGTGCTGGGTGCATGACACCCAAGGAAGAACCACTGCTCGTTCTGTGTATTACTCCATTCTGTGTATTACTCAAAAAGACATTAATTTTAGGCGGTAAAATTAATGTCTTTTTGTGGAAGCTCTTGCATTCTAGTTTGCCTACAAAGGATTATCTGTCAACTTTTTTTGAGAGAGATTATCTGTCAACTTTTATTTCGGATCTTGACCTTTTGTGTCCTGTGTGTGATATTTTTCCCGAGTCTGTAGAACATCTATTCTTTACATGCCCTGTGGCACTGGAGCTATGGGCTCACTTTGAGTCACAGGTCGAGTATAAATTCCAACATAGAGAAAGTTGGCATCTAGGCAGTTGGGTAAATGAAGGTTCCTCTCTATCTGCAGAGTCAATGCGTAAACTTCGAGCCTTATTTGCTTTCTCTTTATGGGGTCTTTGGAGTTTAAGAAATGACATACTTTACAAATCCCGGTCGGCAACCGTCCCTGCGGTTTGGGTTAAAGCTTTGGCTGATTTCACGGAGTATGACTCGCACCACTTCTCTAAGGCAACTCACCCCCAGGATCGATCATGATCCGGTGGGAGCCCCCTCCCCCTGGCAGGATCAAAATTAACTCGGACGGATCCTTCATCAGCGCCGGGGAAAGAGGGGGAGCATGGTACATTATACGCACTAATGAGGATTTTGTCTTAGCTGCAGGTGCTATAGGATATCGTGCATCAATGGCGTTGGAGGCAGAAGCTAGAGGCGCGCTGGAAGGGATAAAGAGAGCTATAATGGAAGGATATCATGATGTGATTCTGGAGTTAGACTCACTTAACCTAGTGCAACTCATCAACGACAAAGTTCGACCACCATGGAGGTTGTGGAATATTCTGAAAGATATCAAACATTTTGCTAAAAGTTTTGTAAGATTTGATTGTAATCACTGCTATAGGGAAGCAAATATGGCTGCAGACTCATTAGCAAACTCGGGCAGGATTGGCAATGCCGATCTTTTTTGGGGACAAGGCCCCCCTCCGGGCCTGACAACTATTTTGTACCGCGATTTAAGTGGATCCTGGGACGTCGGTTAATTATAATCTTCCTTTTAAAAAAAAAAAATTAGTGGTTATCACCACACAGTTTCTTTACTCTAGTAATCATCATATATTAAGGGAACATTATTGATTTGTGGTAGAACGTTATTTTGAATAAGCATTACTTTTTAAACACACAAGAAATGATATTTTATATTAATATTTAATTGTTAGTAGGTTATTTTTATTTTTTTTACATATTATATAGTATTAATTGTGTTATGTATTTTAGGTTATCTATATTTTTAATAGAGATCTAACTAATCTGACTCAATTGTAGGTTCAGAATTTCTTATATATAAGATCCGAAACTAAGGGTAAGATAGATAAATAGTGAACAACCTTTTAACGTTTTATAATTTGATCTGATTTGTATCAAATGATACCATCATAAATTCCAGTTCCTTTTTCTATGGTCCCGAATCAGCAAATAAAGTTGCAAGACCATGAACCATCAAAGTGTTGCGTCCATTGCAAACCAAGGAACCTCCCAAAGCCTACCTTCACTTTACAAGTCACACGCTTCCTCTCTCTGCCCCACCCCATTTCTTTGTGCATGGCCACCCCCTCAAAATGTTACTCCAAACGCATTCAACAACACAGGTGGATTTTTTCTTTTGGTATTTGCTTGTGATATGTAAAGTATGTATGGGTTTTTATTATGTATGATTTTTGAACCATGTATGAAATGAATTGTTTGAACGCCGGTGTCAGAGTGGATCAGAAATTTTAAGGAACGCCACCTCCTTGTGTCTGCCTGGCTTTAAATGCATCTCTTGCCTCTTTGGATTCCCTTTTTGGTTTGGGTGTTGCCCTCCTGCATTGTGTTCTCTACCTGTGGCTTCCTCATTGGCTGTTCCTGGATTCAGAGATTGCCATCTTGGCATGCATGCCACTGTTGTTCCGTGTTTATATGTGCATTTTGCTGCTGAATTCTTCCTAAAACTGGTTTCAGCTTTTGCTATGAATGCATCAAAACTGATGAGTTACTGATCATCTGAAAGTATTTGCACTCAACTCAAAGTTGCAGGGAGTCAAATGCAATTATAGCATTCTATTCCGAGACTCCAAGCAATGGACAAGTTAGAAATGCTACATCTTGTTCACACAAAAGAAGGATTTAGGCTAATGGGTGCCTCCTTTGGTTGAATAAAATGTGCTCTAATGCTAAAAACAGTGCCCAACTTACTATATTATAAAGGATGGTTAGAGGTAACCTTATCTGTGATCTTCCTGACAAATTTATATTATATAGAAAAGGCAGCTTGTACCCTAACAACACATTGATGTCTGCAAAAGAAAAAAAGTAACAGCTAGGAGTCAATGCAGTTCATTCCATACATTTCTTTCTTATTTCCCAATGGTCCAAAAGCTTCGCCTGTCAAGGGAAAAAAAAATAATTTGAAAGATCGCAAGAAATCTTTCATAGGTGGAGTTGTCAGTGAATGGAGGTGAAACGGTGAAACCAGAAGGTTAAGCACACGGGAGGTGACGCGACCAACAGATCTCGGTCTATTTCACTGCGCTTTCCCGTTGTCGAAGCCGTACGCGGAGGTCTTGTCACCGGTTGGTGAGCGACACTTCTCTTTTACCCGTCGGAGCTGGTGGAGTTATTGGCATAAATCTGGCGACAAACTCTACGTACTTCGTGACTGGTAAAAGAGACGCGCTCCGTTTAGGGCGCCAATCTCAAGCTACAGACACAACTTAGTGCTCTCTCTCTCTCTGGTCTTGGTTTGCTTCTTCCGTATAATAACATCCATTCGAGCTGTTATCAATGCTCACCTTCTCTCCACTTACCATGGAGAAACGTACATAGTGGATGTGTCAGAAATCCTTGGGGTCTGGACAGTAGAAGAAGGTGAGGAGGAAGAAAGAAAGAGCAGTGTCGAGGAGAAGTAGAACAAGTGTAAGTTTTGCTCCTCATCTTTGCTTCTTGTCTCTGTATTTAAAGTTCTGATCCTTTTTGGTTTCCTAGTGTCAAGGATTTTATCGACCATTAGAGCTAAAATTTTCAGCAAATAAAAGATCTCCCTTTTTTTCTCTCTGGTTTTTGAGATCGACATTGTTTTATATTTTGGATGTCGGCGACTTCATTTGCTGGACATGTCTTCTCTTTGTTTTTTTTTTCTCTTCTTTGCTGCAGTAGAATGATTAAGCTGTCTTCCTTCTTTCTACTCTGCTCTCCTGCTTGCAGGCTTTACGAAGATTTCCTGACAAATAAAAAAGTGCTCTATGTTCCATGGCCGAACCTTAAAAACAGGCATACTTGCATTAGTTTTCCTGATAAAATGATTATTTTTCATCTGATGTTCTTTTTTTTTCACCTCTCTTTCCCTCATCTGATCTTACAGTGTGCATTTTTCCTGTGTTGCATCGAGTCTTTCTTTCATCAACTCCACACATTTTGTTTCAGTTGCATGCAGCTGTCTCCAATGGAGTAATGTGAGATCTCTTTCTTGTTCTTTTACCCTTTTCTTTTGTCTTTGTTCAAATCTTTCCCTCAAATGGACTTCTTGATAAAGATCACTATTCTTTTCCCTTTCTCTGCAATGTGAGAAGCTTTTTTTATTGCAAAAAAAAGTGTTTTTTTATTGTTGTTATAATATGTACTGCTAAAAAACAAAGAAACCGATATAAAAGTTGGTTGCTTGTTATCCCTGTTTCTCGCCGGTGGTGATGCAGACTCCTCAAGAGGTGCGCCATTCCACAGGGCCTGCTGCTCCCTTTGACCCCCCACTTTGTTCTTTTACCACTCAGGCCCTTGTTCAGACTCTGTAAATTATCCAAAACCTTTGCCTGATCAGTAATTCTCCCGCAAATCAAAGGGCAATATGGTCACAAAGTAATGATGGTGTTAGTGACTCAAGATTGTAGTGCATAATACATCTGAATGCCTAATAAACAAACTTTGCATCAGTTAGTTTGCTGTTACAGCAACAATAACTTACTGTTCATAGTTGCAGATCTTTGGCTGTGTGGAGGACGATATATATAATATCAGATGCAGACATCCAAGACAAGGTAGTCTTTTGCATTTGCTTTATTTTTTTTCTGAATCTGCAATGTCTGCCATATGGTCCAATATGGAAATGTGTTTTGTTAGTTTTACTATTGTGATTTTAACTAGTTACATTTTGGTCCTTTGCATGTTCTTTTAGCTCACTGTTTGGCAAAAGGTATCCGAGGTCCACTTGTTTGTTTTCAGGAGTGAGATGGGATCTTAAAGAGTACCTTTGGTTCTTTGTTAATGTTGCTCCTTTGATGAGTTTTTATTCCCTACCCATGTGTGTGTAACTACTTGTTGTCTGGACTGTTACTGGGATTTGATAGGTTCAAGGAAAATTCACTTCTCTCTGTTTGACTTCTTTTAGCAAATTACTGTTCAAGTATGCTTATGTGCCTAGGATTAAAACAACTTGTCTGCCAGAATGTGGTCCATTCAAATTTTAAACATTCTGCCCTTTAACTTCCATAGTTCAATTTACTTGAAAATTTATTAAAAAACATTAAGAAAATTCGATAGCTTGATTTTACTGCGAGGTCTCATCTTCAGTCATTTTGTGTTTATAGGCCTCCATTTCAAAGTATTTTTTTTCTTATCTACATTGTAAAGGTGAGAATTAGGTGAAGTGAAGACTTCTGCCTGAGTTTTTCTGTGTGTTTGAAGTTAGATTCATATTCTAGCTTGCATTAGCAAGTAGTATCACTGCTTTGTTTCAGACCAAACTTGATTTAGGGTTGTATAACTTTGACACTCCTGCAATATCATATGCTGAAACCCTCCTCCAAAGAATCAGGAACTGAGCCTAATGATGTAGAGAAATGGCATTCATGTTACAGTCACCAAAAGCTGGTCTTTAACTTGTTCTTGAGTTCAAGCAACAAAACATGAGATGTTTGGAATTCATATGCTTAGCATCTATAGTTGTGATGCTTAAGCATTAGTGTGCCTCTAGAAATAAAAACGAGGTAGAAACATTCTTGTTCAATATTTCTTAGAACTCTACTACTTCGTTGTTTGTCAATGGATGATCGATACTGTTGCCCATTTAGTATGCTGAATCTTCCTTTCATATAGGAATGGAGCCTCAGATGGCCCTCAGAGAACGTCACCTGCCACCCCTAGAACCCGCACAATCAGAAGCGGAGATAATGATTCTAGTTCTGTTACTTCAGCTACACCGACAAAGCTCTCATCTGAAAGAAGTCCAAAGGTGATTGATCGTCGATCCCCCAGGAGTCCCGTGACTGAGGTAACAAGGACGAACTTTGAAAGTTTGGGAGGATTCTCAGTGATCTCAGCATTTATTTGTCAAGAAAGTTAACAAGTTGTATTTTGTTGTGTTATCCAACCATGTTTCTGAAGGTTTCAGTAAACCTTACTTTTAAGTTATCTGGTCAGACTTTTTTTTGGAAATAAAAAAGTACTTTTTTTGGTATCTGCTTTCTGTGCATCATATGAGATTTGTCTCTCAACATTTATACTTCTAGGTAGAAATACTTCTGGAGTTAACTTTAATGCTTGATCTTCATCGACATTTTAAATGATCACATGAAAAGTCATAAAATTTGCATTTTTGTTTATAGAATTTACCTTTAGAGTGGAAATTGTTAAAGATGCGCTCATCTCCATCTTATGTGCAGAAGAAGCGCCCTAGCAGGATAACAGAGTTGGAAAGCCAGATTAATCAGCTCCAGGAGGATCTTAAGAAGACAAAGGATCAGCTTAGTTCATCTGAAACATGGAAGAAAAAAGCACAACAGGAAGCAGAGGAGGGTAAGAAGCAGCTCCAAGCTATATCCACAAAGTTAGATGATTCACAACGTCAGCTCGTTGAGTTCTCAGCGGCAGAGGAAACTAGACTCCAAGAGCTTCGTAAGATATCTCAGGAACGTGATCGGGCATGGCAATCTGAACTTGAAGCCATCCAGAAGCAGCACTCTGTTGACTCTGCAGCTTTGAGCTCGGCAATGAATGAGATCCAGAGGCTGAAGTCACAACTCGAAATGGTCCTTAAATCTGAGGCTGCTCACTTGAAGCATTCTGAAGTAGCACGCACCGAACTCCAAGCTTTGAGGGAAGAAATGGCAGAAGCGCTAGCAACGGTTGAGAATCTGAAGGTTGAGCTTAGTGAAAGCCGCAAGGCCGAGGCTGAGGCCTGCATGGTGGTTAGTGAGAGTAAAGAACAGTTACAAAGGACAGAGAGTATAATTGAGGCACTTCGTCTTGAAGGACATAAACTCAATGAGACGATGGCCTCTACAGTTTCTGAATTGGAAGAATCCAAAGCTAGAGTTTGTTCACTAGAAGAAGTCATAAGAAATCTGCAAGAAAGCAAGCTTTCTGGTGAAGATGAGCATTCCATGCAGACAGAGATTACAGAAGGGAACCCTTTGGAACAGGAAGTCGAACAACTGAGATCTGCTCTTGAAGAAGCTGAAATCAAGCGCAAGGAAGAGCAAGCCCGGAGCATAATTCAGATGAGTGTTGTCCATGAAATGATGGCACAAATGAAGCATGAATACAGTCTCAAAGCAGCTGAAATAGCGGTCGAACTTAAGAATGCCTCGGGAGAGATACTACAGCTGAAGGCAGACATTGTTGACAAGGAAGCTGAACTTCAACGCAGGACCGAAGTGATCAATGAAACAAATCTAGGTACTGGAGTGGTTGATGAAAAGCAGGAACAGAATGATGCAAAATCGGAGTTGATGAAGTCGACATCTGATGTTGCCGACTTGAAGTCAGCTCTCATGGATAAGGAGACAGAGCTGCAGGGCGTAATGGAGGAGAATGAGATGCTGAAATCAGAGATAAGCAAGAAAGAAATGGAGAACCGCAAGAGTTTCGAGGCAGTGATCGCACAGCTGGAGTTGGCAAAGGCAGCAGAGCAGGATGTGTTGCTGCGGTTAGGTTACGTCACGGAGGAGGCTGATAAGACCAGCCGGAGGGCTGCGAGGGTGGCAGAGCAGCTGGATGCTGCTCAAGCAGTGAACTCAGAGATGGAAGCTGAACTGAAGAGACTCAGGATACAGACTGACCAATGGAGAAAGGCAGCTGAAGCAGCAGCAGCTGTTCTGACAACCGGAAACAATGCAAACAATGGAAGGCTCATGGAGAGAACAGGCTCATTGGACTCTGACTACAACTCGATTGCTGGGAGATTGATGAGCTCGCCGTTCTCCGACGAGTTGGACGATGAATCCCCCAAGAAGAGGAACTCCAATGTGCTCAAGAAGATTGGTGGCCTGTGGAAGAAGAGCCCAAAGTGATTGGACTGCATAATGAACTTTCTTATGACAGGTAAAGATCAGCTTGCTGTTGCTACATTGTTTACAATTTTGCTTTTACTTTGATCAAATCATTAACTCCTACAGAGCTTCTGACTTGTCTTCAGATCTTATTACCAGAGTGATCTGGATGGTTGTTTCTCCTCTTCTCAGAGCTGCAAGCTTTTAGTCTTCTTAATGGTACTTCAAATACTTGTAAATTCTTAGTTTATTTGGTAGACATTTGGAGAGGACACAAAGTCTTGATTGTTATGTGAACATGGCTAATGTCATTGTCAACTCTTCCGGTTCCATTTACTATATCTTGAACCTTTCATATCTGATGCTTTGCTTATATTTGTTTCAGTTCAATTAAATCCGTGTTCAGTGTATGTATTTTTGTCTGCCAAAGTTTCCATTCAACTTGGAACAACTTTATATAGTCGACAGAATGCGGCAGGTGTTTCTTTTATGGCTCATTTGATAGCAATTATTACTTCTGACCCTCTGAGCATTTCCCCCTACTGCAAGTAGTTTCTGAAGACACTTTTCCCAACTTTTTTCTGATGCTGAACAAGAATTCCGATTTCAAAACCTGCAATGCAGCTGCATTTATGGATCCCCAATTATCTGACAATTACTTTAATTTCTCAACAGCGCAATAAATGATCAGGGATATCAGGAAAGAAAATGGTGCTGTCCAAATTTTATTTCGAAGAAAGCTGATCTGTTACAGAATAAATTCAAGAAAGCTAAAATCTGTTTCAGAAATCATTTACAGAATAAACTACCCATGAACGCTACCCAACCAAGACAAAGATAGCATATATAATCCCTGGTACGTAACCTAGAAATGTCAGCAGCAGGTCAATCCAAAACTGCACCTGCAGAAGAGGGAAAAAAAGAACAGCAGCAGCATTACACCTGTTATCACTAATAACTCCAAATTGTGCACACTGCAAACCAGATTCGGATGCAATCACTTACGCCACATCCATATCTCAGGAACACACCTGCCGGAGGCAGGAATATGGCCAAAATCACCTCCAAGAATGTCTCAGATCCCATCAGAGAGAGAGAGAGAGAGAGAGAGAGAGAGAGAGAGAGATGGCAAGATAAAAACTAGAAATGTGACCAAGGAAAAAGGAGAGAATTGATGAATCTAAAGATGAAATCTATCTGTTCTTGTGACCANAGAGAGAGAGAGAGAGAGAGAGAGAGAGAGAGAGAGATGGCAAGATAAAAACTAGAAATGTGACCAAGGAAAAAGGAGAGAATTGATGAATCTAAAGATGAAATCTATCTGTTCTTGTGACCACAGAGATGGGTCATATGCGACAAAGGTGCGTGTCGTGGCGAACCGTGTTGCGGATTGATGCCTCGTGTGTTGTCGTGCCACGTGTTCTCTGTGTTAATTTTTATTAATTTGGCCCAAACTATAATAATGACGTCATATATTTTCTTCAATAATTCGTGGTTGTGGAAAATTAAAGAAAAAAATATTAACTCTATGATCAAAATTTTGATTTCGAGGGTATATGTTTGGGTGGAACTTGACTTACATAAATTAAAAACTTTAAAGTCTTCCATTTTTCATTTATCTTTCAACTAAAAATATGGATCCTTTATACAAATTATTTCGTGACTTTGAATAGTTTTGTTTTTGTTTTTGGGTAGTGAAAGAAGAATGAGAACTCCAAAGAAATTAAAACAGGAGACGGGGGTACGAAAGATGCATGACATGATTGCTCATTTTAAAATTAATTAATTCAACATCACAAATTCAGAATAATATCCAAAGGAAAAGCACGTTGAAGACTAAAAGCTTTTAATTGTTACGTGGAAGACTAAGAATTAAGATGTGTGCATGATAATGAACTCATCCTTGGAAAAATGTTACACCTTATGTCATGCATAAAAGGACTTGATGTGCTAATAATATGATAATGGAAAGCTAATTAGTCTATCTATTTTTTTCCATCAATAAATAAATTAATATAAAATGCTGTCGAATCCACAAATGCCAAGAAATTTAATTATGATAAGAGAAGTTCATTACCATTTGCTCAGCTCGGGTTGACTCAAAATGGCATGGCATTGAGAAAAATCTACAACGCCACCTACCGATTTCTAGAATATTTAATTAGATTCGGATAGTCATTAGACCTTTTTTTTTCTTTTATGAAATATATATTTTGATTGTGTTTGTAATAGTTTAACCATGTATATATATTTCAAATACCAGTTTTCTGCCATAGAATACCGTTTCCAAACGAAAATGGATTAACGTAAATACCATCGGGCAAAACAGTTAATGTGAGTTTAGTTTATATTGTAAGCACAAAAGGATGAGAGTTTAGTTTGGGATGTGCACGGATCGAATTAATCATGATAATAACTCAGACTACAAATTGAACAATTAATGTAGAAAGGATAATTAATGTGTCAGATTGCAGTAGACAATGCCGTTAATGACGTACCATATATCAGCTGTGTCAAAATATATAATTTAATAGAATCTTAAATATTATTTATAACTTTAGGTTTTCAATTTGATATTAATATATCTATAGTACATCATAAACAGTTGATGAAATATGTTTAGCATGCACAATGGTGCTTTTTGGTTTGCCGTTAATAATTTTTTTTTACGAAGCTTGAACTCAAAATCTTTTTTAAACGAAGATGAATTGTTATTGTGACTTGAAATATTATACCCTGTACTCAAAATTTAAAAAAAAAATTGAGAGAAAAAAAAGGGAATCTGTGGCGGTAGCGGAGG
>LTAE01008413.1:0-20625 GCA_001647135.1 Pontederia paniculata | reverse complement strand
CGAGGTTCGTAAGGTTTTGGGTATTCTTCCCGATGGTGGTCCATCCTATTCGAAGCCTTGGCCTGACTCATGTCGTTCCACCCAGACCTATCTCGTTCTGGAGGGTAAAGTAGTGCCTTCTACTTTTGGGTCTTCATCCATTTCTCATGCTCCCCTTTTTAACTCTGATGCGAGTTCAAAAGAATTTTCTAGGGTCTTGAGCTTCCACCATGACCTTGGCCATCAATCCAAGGGTAGTCATTAATAAACCTCTTTGCTCAAGATTTATCATTCTTATCCAAGATACAATATTTCTCGAGCCATAGGAACTTGATTAGGTACTGCTAACTGACATATTTTTTTTGTTTCAGCTGTAAAAATACATTTGATCCCTCTTTATTGAGGTAAGTAACATGCTTCAAAAGCCTCCTTAAATTCCTTCCATGTGATAGTGTCATATTCTGCAAATCTTGTACTCTTAGTGGCTTCCCACCGATCCTCAGCATCGCTTGCGAGACGGTTGATTGCTTAGGTGATCTTTCATCCTTTAGTGCATTGCATCTGTACGAAAATCTCTTCCATCTTTTTTACCTACTTCTCAGCTTTTCTAAAGTCTTCAGTCCCCCTCGAACTCAAGAGGGTGCAACTTCAGGATCCTATGAATATGATCCTCAACTCCTCTAGTTGGTGTTCCTTTTGAGCAACCTTCACCAGACTGTCTAGATATTCATTGCGACCTCAGTAGATGGTATGGCATATTCCTTAGTGTTGTCTTGTATTTGTTGTAGGGGGATATATAACACTAGCTTGCCTATTAGGAACATCGTGGAGGCATCTACAGGTAGTAACAAGTATACATTTTTTGTTAGAAAAGATGTCTATATTATAGTTTAACCCGTACTTGATGGTGCGATGATGGTTCGTATTGCACATGGACCTCTATATACCTAAAGATAACTAAGAAGTGTCTCTCATTGGTTTTGATACCTTACTGTAATGCCCTCGAAAAGCACACTCCACCACCTAACAAAGTGCCCTATTGGATATACTACAAGCTTACTTCTTTGACTTAATTCTTGACCAATTGACTAGTCAATATCATGGACACAACATGTAGAAACGAATACTTTAAACTAAAACATATTTTCAACTAAAGAAAATAAAAACCTAATACATAACTTCAAAGAAAAGACTAAAACCAACTAATCAATCTAAATAAAAGACATCAACTAATTAGAATTCTTAATTCTCTTCTACATGACTATCATGACTCAACCAGAACTTATTCCATTTGCAAAGCAGACCACCACGGACAACATCAACACTTGCGCCATCAAACACCTATTCAAACTCCTAATTACCTATAGAATTGAATTCGCAAGGGAGAGAAACTCCCATTAGTTGTGATGCCCAATATATAAAATTGACATGAAGTTGCAATAATCAGGAATTAACCGTTAATGAACTATAAAGACAGAGAAGTAATTAATGAAGAACATCAGTTCCTACTTTCCTTTTAAATCCCCATTCTAAATAGGGTTTCACATCTTTCTTTTTGTGTCATTAGTTATCAACGACAAGAACATCAGTTGCATTCATATATCATGGTGCCCATTATCCTAGTGTATAGCATGTTCAATCCTGCATAGGAGATCTTGATAAGGCTCAACACTAGTATTTCTTGCTAGACCATGGGGTCTCTCTTTGACCCAAAATAAATTCCATAGATAGTAGTGCATGAGGGATTGAGTTGTTCCCAAAGAAATTGGTTACCCCACGTCTGATGTTCGTGTTAACACTAAGGATAATTCTCAATCAAGTTCACAGTGAAACAAGATGAAATCAGGGAAACACAACCTATGTCGAGATCAACACGACTTGTGCTACCTCCCATCAGGTAACTTCCATCGGTCGAACCCGCTCATTTCGAAGCCACTACAACACTTTTTGATGAAATACAGACCGAGTTCAGGGTGACGCGGCTTGTTTCAGTTTTTAGAGTTTTTCTTTGTCATTTTTCTTTTGGGGAGACACATGTTGACTAAGAGAGTGATACGACCCGTTTCTTACCTTTAACACTATCCTTAAAGCGCGGCCCGTGTTAATAGGGCATGTTGTTTGTTTTCACTGAAGGTATATATTGTCTCGGTCGGAGGAAATGACCTAGTTCGTCCCCCAACTTTTGAAGGATGTTGATCGTGTTGTGGATGACGCGGTCCGTGTTCGAGGGTAATTCTATGTATTTTAATCCTATCCCAAAGACCCATCGTATATGGAAATCTCCAAGTTATATTGGACGTTAGAAAACCTTACAAGTAGAGAAAAACCCATCGAAAAATCATTTTTGTTCGTTATATTAGAAACAATCGTTAATCAATGTAAACTCGATAATTGATATTCTTTTATGATCCGAATAACATACATTTCTCATGATAATGTTATTTCCTACTCATCTCGCGTTCCAAGTTGTCCTCTCGCTCGTTTTTCGTGAGTGACTATCTTCTCCTTCCTTCGTCTACCATCAGTCTATGTCAATCTCTTATGATGTAAATCCGAAGCATGAAACTATAGAAGAGAACAAATAATTTCTTACCCCAAATACAAGAAAACAGGGAGAGAAGAGAAAAGAGAGAGGAGCGGTCCTCCATTGCGGGGAAGAAAATAATGAATTTAGGAAAAAAAAATCGTGCTTAAAAATTTATATAAAGAAAGTTTAAGATTAAAATATAGTTAATTTGATAACTCTAATTTAATTATAATTTGGATCCCGCTATTGAAAGAGCTCAAAGCAGAGTCAAAACAAACAGATATATTTCTAGGATTATGTTGCATTTTGTTACCGTAATTATCGTACGATTGGAGAGTAGACATCTCATTCTGGTTGGAAAACAAAAACACAAAAAACCCTTGAGAGAGAATCAAGCTGTTTGCTTTTGGCTAATTTATTTTTGTACAGTTGTATGAGAATTATGTCAATTAGTATTTTATTTCAAGGTTACAGCCTTCCTAAGATGGTTCCCCTAATATTTGCCAATCAAGTCAACGTAAACGGTCTGTATCTAGATGCTCCATTGATACACGTTAGATATTTGACTAACATTACTTTCTTATGTCAGAACGAGTTGATCTGAAATGACTGAAAGAAAGAAAGAAAAAAAAAAGATCAAACAAACTTGTTAATTGCGCCCAGCCACCAAAATAGGCCAAAGAACCTCGTGTTTACCCACACAGATGCACTGGAATTTTGTGATATAAAAAATCAATCGATGTCTTTTTCTCTTGCAGGTAGATCGATCGGATCCTACTTGCAATTTTTTACTGGCAATATAATTGAATATTTTCCTGATGCAATGGTATCGTATGATATTAATTTAGCAAATATGTATTATATGGTCTTGCAAAGATAGGATTAAATAGAGGTGTAAACTGATTGCATGTAATTATGTAAATTTGTGTAAATCTATTCATTTAAAAAAAAATTCTATCAAAATTTTCCGTTAAAAATTTCTTTTTTTCAAAATAGATGAATTTACATAGGTTTACATGCACATGCAATGAGTTTACACACTTATTTTTCTCGCAAAGATATGGATCCGTATTCCGACCAACTCTATTTATATGTCATAAGCTTTATATTTAAAATAATTATTTTAACTAAATCATTATAATTTATTTATTCAGAGAACTTAAAATTTTATTTCCGTAAAGCAACTACTTCTTAGGCTTTGCTCGCCAGGTGAATCCATCAAAGACGGTTTTCATGTATGATTTTTTTTTTGTCTGTAAAAAAGTTATAAAATAATATTATCTAACATCTTTAATTCCAAAAAAAAATTAACTATGTTTTACTGGCAATATAATTGAATATTTTCCTGATGCAATGGTATCGTATGATATTAATTTAGCAAATATGTATTATATGGTCTTGCAAAGATAGGATTAAATAGAGGTGTAAACTGATTGCATGTAATTATGTAAATTTGTGTAAATCTATTCATTTAAAAAAAAATTCTATCAAAATTTTCCGTTAAAAATTTCTTTTTTTCAAAATAGATGAATTTACATAGGTTTACATGCACATGCAATGAGTTTACACACTTATTTTTCTCGCAAAGATATGGATCCGTATTCCGACCAACTCTATTTATATGTCATAAGCTTTATATTTATTTAAAATTTTCTATCAAAATTTTTTCATTAGAAATTTCTTTTTTTCAAAATAGATGAATTTTACAGAGATTTACATGCAATGAGTTTACACACTCATTTTTCTCGCAAAGATATGGATCCGCATTCCGACCAACTCTATTTATATTTCATAAGCTTTATATTTAAAATAATTATTTTAACTAAATCATTATAATTTATTTATTCAGAGAACTTAAAATTTTATTTCCGTAAAGCAACTACTTCTTAGGCTTTGCTCGCCCAGGTGAATCCATCAAAGACGGTTTTCATGTATGATTTTTTTTTTGTCTGTAAAAAAGTTATAAAATAATATTATCTAACATCTTTAATTCCAAAAAAAAATTAACTATGTTTTACTGGCAATATAATTGAATATTTTCCTGATGCAATGGTATCGTATGATATTAATTTAGCAAATATGTATTACATGGTCCTGCAAAGATAGGATTAAATAGAGGTGTAAACTGCTTGCATGTAATTATGTAAATTTGAGTAAATTTATTCATTTAAAAAAAAATTAAAATTTTCTATCAAAATTTTTTCATTAGAAATTTCTTTTTTTCAAAATAGATGAATTTTACAGAGATTTACATGCAATGAGTTTACACACTCATTTTTCTCGCAAAGATATGGATCCGCATTCCGACCAACTCTATTTATATTTCATAAGCTTTATATTTAAAATAATTATTTTAACTAAATCATTATAATTTATTTATTCAGAGAACTTAAAATTTTATTTCCGTAAAGCAACTACTTCTTAGGCTTTGCTCGCCCAGGTGAATCCATCAAAGACGGTTTTCATGTATGATTTTTTTTTTGCTTGTAAAAAAGTTATAAAATAATAGTATCTAACATTTTTAATTCCAAAAAAAATTAACTATGTTTCATACGTACAAACTTGAGAGAAAATTTCTAAACCTACGAACCTTTTGCAAACATATTTTTTTATTTAACTGAAAGTCATATTTTATTAATCAAAGTTGTTATGCATTATTGTTAAATAAAAATAATTAAGCGAAAATAAATACGATTTAGGTAATAAAATGGGTCGCATTCTTTCCCCCGACCCCCACCCGCCAACCCACTATGGACCAACTCGCCACGAGACTGAGACTTTACACATAAGTGTAACATAATTTGATGGTGTTTGTAATCGAAAAAATAATTATAAATAATAATTTGATGGTATTAAAGTAACGTACATCATGTATCACATTTGTTTCGTTGAAACAAACATGCGGAATGATTCTTCTGTTAAAATATTTTTAGGAAAATAATTGATTTAGTTATGCACTCATTAAGTCATTAATAAGTTAAATGAGGACAATAAATTTACAGCACATATTTTTGTTACATATTTAATGCACATCTGCACCATTGCATTTATATTAAATAAAGATAAATGAAAATATCATATCAAATTCAATGGTTGAAAGATGTCTCATATATGCAGAACATTTTAATCAAGTTAGCGTTATTCATTATTATTTTTTGAATACCATTTGCTCCGTGAACCAATTTTACTTTCTAAAATTATTAATTGATTTTTTTATGATCTAAACTTAGATATAATATAATGCTTAATATTAGATTATCAAAAGTAAAGAGATGGATCAAATCTTTCATTTAATGTAAAAAAAACTATAAATAATGAGTTAATGATATATAAAGTATTATTATTAAAAAAATGATGGGTGGGTTTGAATCCTCCGAGGATACTATTCGTCACTGATTAGATAGATAATAAAATAACTCTTCAATTTATGGTCAATGCGCATAACTGTTAGCGTCGCATGGATTAAAAAATTGACGTCGCTTTTCGAACACTATGGTGGCAACCAAAAAATAAAAAATAAAACAACTCTCAATATAGTTACTAGTTACATACAAAATCGAATTAATTTGATTGAACTTGCCAATAGCAAAATCCAAAGATATAAGCTTTTTAGGATTTTTTTTGTTATACCTTAATATTTAAAATATATATTGAATCTAAATAATGGCCATCGATTGTTAATTTGAATATGGCATGCGGAAATTTCATATTTTATCGAATTATTTTTATAAGTAGAAAAGAGACGTTCACTCAGATTCAATGCCTGTTGGTTTATTATATCACATCTCTATTTGTTTTCCTAAAACACCCCTGAACCGTTTCGTTCAATAAAACTCCGTGCCGGTTACACCCAACGGAGCTGCCAATAATAAAAGCCTTCCTTTCTTGCCTTGCGTTCCTTCATCTCTCTCTCTCTCTCTCTCTCTCTCTCTCTCTCTCTCTCTCTCTCTTTTCTCTCTCTCTCTCTCTCTCTCTCTCTCTCTCTCTCTACCTAGCTAAGATGCACTGTGTGTGCCCCTTGTTCTTGCTGTTCCTGATCATGTTGCTGTATCATATGTTGCAGAGCCCGGATGGTGATCTTATTGACTGCGTCCCAATTCATCTCCAGCCAGCGTTCGACCATCCAAAGCTCAAAGGACAGCGGCCATTGGTATGCGGACATGGATGTTCTCAGTTAGAGCTCCATTTATATATAACGTATGCTGAAGGCACAGTTAACTTTGGCGTTGCAGGAGCCACCTGAGCTACCAAAGGGTTACGACCTCACGAGCAATGAGGCTGATGAGTACAGCATCCAGGCGTGGGCACAGTCTGGGGAATCATGCCCAGAAGGAACAGTTCCCATAAGGAGGACGACGAAAGACGACATTCTCAGGGCAAGCTCCATCGGCAGATTTGGTCGGAAGCCGGCCGCAGCTGCGGGGAGGGTGCGGCGTGATTCCACCAGCAACAGCCATGAGGTACGTGTTACAAACAAACCTGNTAATTAAGATATATATATATATATATATATATATATACTAATTATTTGTCGAAACATATATATAAATTTGACCCAGAAACATATATATAGATTTATCTTACTCTTCGTTCTTGGAATTTTTATCTTCTGATATATGAATGTAGCTAGAAGGTTGTCACTCTCAAATTATTTTATATTAATTCTAACTAGTAGGTAGCAAAGGAAAAAAAATAAGTGATTGGTTAGTCATTAAAGAAAAACAGGAATTTTATTTTATGAAATAGTGTTTGTCTACAATTTTGGAATAATGTTTTTCTAAAAACAATCGATTCTTCTTCGGCAATCATGAGTAATAGAAAATTATTTATTAAAAAAATATTGTTTTTAAAGAAAAAAGTTAAACTAACATATATCCAATAATTAATGTACATAATTACACTTTTCTACATAAATATCTTATTCTAAAACCAATTAATTTCAAGATGACTAATCCAGAATTTTGCTAATAGTGACTTGTTTTAAAATTGAAAAAGGTTCCTGATATTCCAATTAAGAATAAAAGTATTCTTAAATATTATATAACTACTTATCTACAATATCAATGCAAAAACCTATGTAATTTAATTCATTATTGTTCATGTAGGGTTTATTGCAATACTTCAATCTGGTTGAAGGCTGCCTCAACATGATAAGAGCACACGAGATGAGTCACAACATGACCTACGACTGGGTCGTCCGCACCCGGGTCGACGGCTACTGGAACTCCCGACTCGACTCGGCGCTCTTCAAGCCCGGCGTCTACGTCGTTCCTTCGGGATCGCGGTACGGCGGCCTCAACGACCGTTTCGGCGTCGGTGACCGCCGTACCTCCAAGGTCGCCCTCTCCCGCCTGGCCCTCATCCCCCGCCTCGACGCGGCCGGTCACCGGCAGCTGAACTCGGAATCCGCCTTCAGGGCGCAGTTGACCGTGTCCAAGGTGCAGTGGAAGGAAACGGCGGCGCCATTTTGTGTGGTCAGCGAACGGCGGTACGGGTTCCCCCCCGGCAGGTATGGCGTGCCAGTGGCGTCCCTTGGGAGCAAGGGTCCGCTGAACGGGGCCAAGTGCCGGCCTTGCAAGCCCGTCTGCACGGGGCGGTGCGCGGCCGACGCCGGGGCTGCCCTGGACGACGGATGGGGAGGGACGAGGTGGCGGAACGGCAGCCTGCAGCTCTGCGACGCCAGAGGCGCGTGGGAGAACGGGTGGGAGGGCATCTTTGACCGGATGGCGGGGGAGGAGGCGGCGGTGGCGAGGAAGAGAGTGGCGGAGTTGGATGTTGCCAGCTGCGTTGCCGACTTCGAGGCCATGCGCCACAGGGCTGCGAGCTGGGAGTCGCCGCCGGCCGACGAGGTATGTCGATTAGGTCTTGGCCGGCGGGTTAAGTCTACATTGTAGAACATGGACTGCGTGCACTTTGTTAGATAACGCCCTCAGATTATTTACCTTTCAATTTTTACATTTTTGTTAGAAAACATTTTTTTTCTGTAATATATGTAAATTAACTGGAAGAAGGAAAACATACATGAGATATAGAATGTGCACATTTGCGTTTGATCTCTAAGCTGCTCATTAGTTTTGCTAAAAAATTGCGTGCAAAAATAAATTTTATTAATTGGTAGTAACTGGTTCGAAGTAAACTCTTCATTTATTCACTAAATAAATGCCACAAAACTATAAAAAATATATCCTTTCAACTTTTATTTCCTTTACTTACTTGGTAATAATTTACCCTTTACGAATATTTGGGAAGAAAATCTTTCCCAAATTAATTCTGAATAAGAAAATTAAAGAGCGATGAGGCAATAAAGTTGAAAAGGTTAAAATAAACTATTTCATTTGAACAAAGACATGGTACTCGATTAATTTCACGAATAATTAGTTTATTCAAGAGGTAAATTTTTAAATAATATTTCATATATTTATTTTTATATTTGCTCCGCCCATCACATTTATTTTATAATTGAGCCATCTTTAAAGCTCTAAACCATCTGTTTTCTTATTAAAATATTGAAGATTAACATTTCTTCATTATCCATAATAAATAATAATAATAATAATAATAATAATAATAATAATAAATCTCTTTAATTAGTTGGTTCAAGAGGATCATATCGCTGGTTGCTGGAGATGACTACTTTTTTCCGGCAATCCCGCCCCACCGGGCAGAGGGGGAGTTGAGGCATTTGAGCTCTTCTTGTTTGGATTTGATAAGTTACACACGTTGGCTACAAGCTCATTAAAATGTTACAAACGTCTAGAAAAATATATTTCCTATCATGATACGATTAATATATATATGGATCATGCATGACCTTGTTATGTCATTATGGTCATTGTTTATAATAACGTTCGGTGGCCACGTTCACAAGAAAAAGAATAAATAAGTAAAAAATAAAAGAAATAAAAAAGAAAGAATATATCAACTACAAGACATGATAATTGTGAGGGGAGCATTTGACTGTTTTTTTTTTTCTGTACACTTAACATGTTGCCCGGTTCTTGTCATGGAAGACTTCAATAATTATACTTGGACCCCTCCTTTGGATGCCCTCGCGTCCGTCAAAGTGTCACGTCTTTAAATTTTAGAACAATTGAACTCGAAGTATTTTATTTGATATATACAAATATGAAGAATATTTTATGTATACAATTTTAGGTCAAGTTTAGTTTTTATTAAAATTACTAAATCTTGTAAAGAATTAACCATTTAAAACTTATTCTTATTAATAAAATAAAGCTTAAATTGTAAAATGTTATAAATGCTTTTAAAGTTTGTTTGGATCGAAAGAAATAGGAAGAAACTAAGAAAGGCAAGTGTGACAAATCTAAATAAAAAAAAACTTCATATATTGGTAGGTTTTCTTGATCTCATGCCTTGAAATAAGTTCGATAAGAAAATGAATTTTCCCCACCTTCACATATTGGGGCTGGGAAACATTCTCTCAAGGGTTTCCCTTTTAAATTTAGTCGATCAAAATTTATTTTGAATTTATTGTAAGCTTCTATTGTTTTAGTGTAAACTTAATGTTAAGAGAAAATGAGTATGTTGCAGTAGGAACGGAAATCACGATAAAAAAAGTTGGGGTTTCTATAAAATTGATATAATTATATTGTCCATCATTAATATTACTTACAAAAATATCTTAAAATACAAGTATTTATGGATTAATATATTAAAAAGAACATGTTTATCTTTGAAATTATGAAATTATCTATAAGTTTTTTACAATATTTTTATCGTATAAACTAGTAAACAATTTGAAAAAAAAAACATTATCTAGTTTTATTACAAACCTTAATTTTCATTTTGTAAATGATAAGGTATGCAACTGTCACAAATGATAAACAAAATTGTTGTTCTAACTTTTTTTCGTCAAAAGGCACAATGCAAACAAAAATATTTTAATCAAATTAAGAAAGAAAATGTTAAAATAGAATATATGATTAGAGTATAAAGTTACCGTGTTTACTTCTAATAACACCATGAACACATCTCATTAGTCTATATATATATATATATATATATATATATATATATATATATGTGACACTTGTAACTTTGGGAACAACATTAGTTTAATTTGTTGATCTATATCAATATTTAACTAATACTATTAAGGAATCGGAAAGTGTGTGTGGGGCTATGGCCACCTAAGACAAAGGTAGTTCGATCCCTCCTTGTGTTGCAGTATACACTACATGATTTATAAATTTCCAGGAACCTCATTAAAAAAGGCTACTAACCCAGTGTGTTTCAGAGCTTCATCTAAACAATCGACGTCTTACATGATATGGCAAACTTCTTTCTGAAATTTAGCCAAACAAAAAAGTTATTTCTTAATTTATTGTATCATCAAACTCAAAGAACGAATAAATCCAGTTTTTTTCCTCATTAACCACAACATATAGATACATATTTCTTCAAACAATAAAGAGCTTGATCCCTAATTTTTGAGACTTATGAAAATATAACCCTTTTTTTTTCGGTAAGTAAAATATAACCCTTTATCCAGCTTGTTTCTTTCTTCTATTGTTCCTATATAACTTTGGCTTCAATTTTTTTTCTCGATTAATCTTGTTTGTGAGTTTGAGAAAGGTCGTAACATATCATTGAAAGGTACATAATTGGAAATACGCAGACGAGTAAGGTTCTTACTTCTTACCAAACAGCAAGTTCAGATGTCACATCCTCAGTTGGTAAATTATTTTGTTCTTAGAATAACACGAGTAGTTTAAATAAAGGTTTCTTCCGTTAACCGAATCGCATAAATAAATTCATGAGTGTTTTTTAAGCAAAGGAGAAGAACGAATAGAAGATCTTGAGTTTGTTGGAATAATTAGGTTCAGGCCTTCACCATGTGGCTATAATATTATATAGATAATATTAGATTGCTCTCCTTCTAGGCTACGTTTTCTCTTTATTAGATGTTGAAGTCTAAATTGTTTCAACTAATGGAGAGAGAGATGATGATGATGACGTTTGGTTGTGTTTGTGAAATCTAAATAACTAAATAAGTTTCCTTACAAAATGAAACTGTACAATAACTAATTAACTAGCCAAAATGTGGCATTGACGCCTAAGACTCATATTTATAGATAAAAGGTGGGGTATTTTAATTTGTGCATGAGATGAGATTGGAGTATAACTCTTGGATAATTAAGAAGATATACGATGGGCTAATTTAATTAATAGATATTTCTAGGAGAAGAAGAGATGTTGTATGAATAAGATATTCCTCTCCAAGTGTTCATGAGTAAAAAAAAATATTTCCCATACCTGTAGCGAAGTTTCAGAGAAAAACGAACAAGCCACATATGCGACAAGTGCCCCCACAGCACACACCCAAAGTGTCAAGCTAGGCACGAAAATATAATTTTCAAAAATATTAAAATTGAGAAAATAAAATCCCAATAATTATACTTATATATTAAAGTATATTAAATTTGAATTTCAATAAATTTTAAAAGAATATTTAGTTATGCTAAATGAAAATGTAAAAAAATGAAAATTTTGAAAATCTTTAATCGATTTTATTCTTCATCCCAAAATTTAAATTTTGATTACGTTAAATTTTTTTATAAATATTTTATTTGAATTCCAATATGAGATAATTTCTTATTTATATGTAATATCTTATGTAGATAAATAAATAAAATACAAATTATAGAAAAATGCCAAACTATTTATTTTGATCTTTTAACTGGAGCAAGTGAGGGGGAAATTTTCACTTTGATCTTTTTAACCGAACTTAAGTCTCTCTCTCTCTCTCTCTCTATATATATATATATATATATATATATGTATATAAAGAGAGAGAGAGAGATGGATAACTATTTCGACGCCTTAACATATGATTCTTATCCTTCTCAACATTAGGTCAAAATTAAGAGGAAGGATGAACAACAAGTGCAAACTTGTGAATCACTCTAATCATGAAGGCTTCTCATCTAAGGAAGTTGTTAGCTCCTCTCTTATGTATATCTTTATAAAAAAATATTAAATTCTCTGGTCTATGATGGTTCACTTAACTCGTTTCTTTATGTTGTCATCATAGTTTATTATCTACATGGTGAAGAAAAGTTCAAACTAAGAATAAAACATAAGTTGATAATTGAGGTTGTTGTTAAATCACCTTTGGATTCTTCAAAAATTATGAAATTAGGTTTCTGAGTTCCTTTTGAGTCTACTTTTCATAGCCTTTGAAATTTCCTTAATGAAAGTTGTATAGTAGAAAACATGTATCCAAACTTAAGAGACACTCAATCTATTTCATACTATACATAGACTAAAATAATTATTTATATAATACAAAAATAAGAATTTAAATTGTTATTTTAGTGACAAGAAATCATCTATCTACTTTCTAGGGAATCATAATCTCATAAGAAGGTTATGCATATTGAGAGTTATAAATTTTCTATTGCATAATACTTAGTCTATTAGTTTATAGAAATGAAATAGTGTATTGCTAGATCTTAATTTCTTTGGGACTAATTTATAAATATTATATGGATTAAAACTAGGGACATATAGTTTGAGGAAAAAAATGAGTTCTCTAGAATATGATGTCTAAATCATTAATTATGAATTTTACATTAAGCATCACTTAGTTGTCAAGGTACATAAATAAAACAAAAAATAATCCTATTCCAAATCTTCTTTAGAATATGTTGCCGAAAATAAATTTTGATATTTACATGGATTGAAGCTTTTGGCGTCTACTTTTATACAAAATTACTTGTACTTAAATAATATTTGTTTACTAATTGTTATATATTTCACATTCAATGTCAATCTATTATGTTGGAGCTCAAAGATATCCTATGGCATTAAATGCATAGTATTGTAGTAATTATACTTTTGAATACATGTAATGGTTACTAATATAGTTTATCTTAACTCAACAATGGATTAATTTTTTTTTGTTGTAGTTATGTTATCTGATTGATATAATAAGGTGAGGCATTTGCATCTCACACAAGCATGTATTTTCATTACCCCTGTCAGGTTGATATATTTACCCCTATAGCTTGAAATACCTTATAGGGCTGATATGATAGATTCTCGAAAGGATGATATAAAGTAGTTTGGACCTATGTGTCATATGAACTAAAGTGCTACATTATAACGAATGTGAGCAACCATTTAAAATCGTAAAGACCACCTTTAGAATCCAACAACCACTACTGGATAAGATTGATATGCTACCTCGGAAGGGATGATGCTTTTGGCCAGTTGGTGATATATATATAGATCCATGATTTTCATGTTCCTCCATGTGGCAAGCGCAATATTATCATGTTATTGTAACATTGTCATGATGATTATGTGTAAGATATGATACGAGTATTTATGTTATTGCTCACTTAATATTATTTTTACCAAATTGAATATGTGATAACACATAGGTTATGATTTTTCAATTTATTGAGTTGTGGTTTGTTCATATTATTGTCTTCATTATTTTTCAAATTAGTAGATCAGTTTTATGATTGTGATTAGCGATCCTCTAGCAAGATTAAAAGCAATTTTGGATAGAAAGAGTAGATGAGACTTATGCCTCTAATCTTTTCTTTTTAAAGAGCTAGAGAGCTACTTTAAATGTGTAGTATAAAGAAAAAAGTTGGTTGTAATATGTGAAACTATACTTTTACATTATAAAAGTTTAATCGTTTGTACTTGCTTTGAATGATTAAATATCAATTTTGTGGTTTGGCCATTTTTTATCATATTAGCTGAATGAATTATATCACTTTCAATCTTATTTAATCGTCCGTGATATATCGCGATCTATGGGTTAAACCAATGTTTAAACTGAGGTCATGAAAATTATGATAGCAGAGCAATAGGTCCTCACATGGGATCTACATATTTCTATAAGTGTCTAGGATCACCAGGCTAATCCTTAATGAGTCAACATATGTCCATATGACTTATGTTTGTATACATGATTGTTAAGATTTATTGTTTGTACTACATTTTTAAGGATCAATTGAAAAGGATGTTTGAACTATAAGATATGTATCATAAGGTTATAGGCTTTATATGACTTGGAGTTATTATTTGTTTGCTAACACTATGAAGTACTGCTTATATTATATAAACATATTTAAGTAAGGATGTGATGTGTTATGATTAATATGTCATTGCTTTGAATTGTTAGATGAACTCTAGAAAAGGAGGAGGTTTCAGTGATAGCAACTCTATTTCCAAAAATGGAAATAGGGCTGCACCGATAATTCAAGATGAAATGGAGACATTCATGAGCATGGAACCTCCAATCTTTAAGGGAGATGATGATGTAATCCCAATAGGAACACGAGTGAATACTGTGGAGAAAATATTCACGTAAATGGGTTCCTTCGAATAGTAGAAAGTGCTCTTGGCAACACTCTATCTAACTGAGAATGCAAGAGATGGTGGATGATTACTAAAGTCGTAAATTCACCGGAAACAAATTATCCCATAGAAATATTTTTTCAAGGAATTTCAAAAGGAATATCCTCTAGCACAAACCAAAGAAGACGAACAATACAAATGTATACAACAAGGAGAAATGACCATATCATAATACTTCAGTAGATTTTTGAGCAATTAAACAGGAGTACAAAGGTTCATTAATGGACTAAAGTCTGGCATTAGGAATAAGGTCAAGGATTTTTAGCTAGATGAAATATTGTGTTTTAGGACATATACATTGAGCTATTATAGAAGTATGTTGAAAGGATATTGATAATCCATTACTTTTAGTTTTATATTGACATGAAGTTAATTATTCATATGTATGAGAAGTACCCAAAATTGATTCGTTTGTTAATTTTGTAGTGTTTTAGACTTGTGAAATGTTAGTTTAAGGATATCATTATCATATTTAATGAATTTGTACAGGAATTATATTATTATTTAGAAACATGTAACTAATTAGGGGAAAAGCACATTCTTGAATTATTTGATTTAGCAGCTGAATATTAACATTTTTAATAAAATAGTCTAGGTTGATTTTCAGAAAAAAAAAATGAAACTTATTTATAATAACTCCTTAGAAGCCCAGTTTCAATAGGACTTGAATTCATCCTAAACAAATATGAAGATAAGAAGATATGACTAAAAGAGTAAAGTTTTGTTATATTGTTTTGAAACAATATCAGAACCAATTTGCAAAGTATGTTATAAAAGCGTAAGTAATATTAGAATATGTTATTTATGAAGTAGCATAGATATATGAATGTTTTTTATATGGAACTGAAAGCCATTAGGTTAAATGTGTACAAAAAGTTGTAAGTTTTCTCTTCTAGCTTTGAGAATATCAAAGCAGTATAAGATTAAGTGAAATGTCGAATGGTATGGGAACAACTAGTAACGAGATAAATGTTAAAAAATTTAGATAGTACATGGTGAGAAGGCTAATGTTAAAAAATTGAAACCAATAGAAACATATAACAATGATTAAGTTATAAATTAATGAAGGACCAAGTTTCTAATATGGTTAGTGTCATAATTAGACACTTTGTTTGATATGGTTAAAATAATTTGATAATCATTAGTTATCCATGTTTTATTGAGATTTGTTACTAAGGATTTTGAAATTGTTGAAGATTTTTATTTGTTATAGTTGACATCTGGATCATTATTGATCCGCAACTCGTCATTGTCAATCGTGATTCACTACCAAAAAAAATTGACAAATATCAATGGACATTTTTACTAACAAACGTAAGAAGTATTGGTATTGCCAGATCTAACTGTTGGTATAACCTAATTTTTACTATCGGAAGAGAAATTTTGTTAGTAAATTTATATCAATGCTAATGGACATACATAGCATTGGAATAACTTCAAAAAAATGTTAGAATTGATATGCATGTACTAACAAGTTTGAATAATTATTAGCATAGATATTAATTTTCATGTGCTAGGCGCGCTACACTAAATCCACACAACACATTCCTCTTTCTCTTATAGAATTGCTTATCGAAGATAAAAAGCCTTTTTTCTTAATTTTGATTTTACTTTTATAGCCTTAAAAGTATTGGACAAATTTTATATCGTACAAAATGACCCCAAATAATCGTGAATCTACCACACTAACGGGTTCTTTATACTTATACCAGAGTCTTGCTTCACTCGCCCATATTCCCTAGAATAAAAAAATAATCAAATTATAAATTAACTCACTAAAGCTTTGATAAGTGTACCACATAAAAAACTATTATATTATCTTGGGTAAGAACAAAATATTAGTTTGTGACACTCTGTTTCTTAGTCAATTGTGGCTATTTAAAATAATAATAAATTTGTTAATAAGGAAAAAGAGGCCTTTCTTCTTGTTGTGCAATAACATGGGGCAATAGTATATATGTATTGTGGCAAAAAGATTATTAAAATATTATATAAATCTCATTGTTGCAAATTTGAATGGCTAATGTGATAGCAAGAAGAGAATTTTCCAGAAAGAAGTGCACAACAAACAAAAAATTATATGATAATTGTAGGAGGGAGAGAATTGATAGGGATGTTAAAATAAAATTGATCTCTTTCCACCAAAAAATTAATAGAGTTAACTAATAAATTATTATTAATTCTTTTTATACATATTTGTGTACCATAAAGTTACGTTTTTTTTCATTTTAATATATCTCTTATTGACATAAATAAGTATCAAACAGAACCACAGATTGCTCGTCTAGTATTTAAAACTAGCAAAATTATCTCACCAAGGAAAAAATATATCAAATTGTCACAGTTTGGATTCATTCAAAAATAGATAATAAGTAATTGATTAAATCTTATCATATTTTGTAGTATTTGTGCAAGCATGAAAGTCTTAAAAGGAGTCCTAGTTTGGTGGCAAAAGAAAAATGAGTTTGTTATTGTTACAACCTATGGGAATATAATACACGAGTCCAAAGAGTGGGTTAATTAAAAGGGGTATTGATAGATATGTGAGATAAGGTTATGCCGTCTGTCATCAAGTCTGAGATATGTATTCTTAATATTTTCATCAAAGAAATTAAATATTTGTTTTGATTAATCTCTAAATTTATTATATACTCTCTCATGTTTTTGTAGTTTAACGCCTCCAAGCTAACCTACCTCGCCGTCATCAAACCAAGGTATGTATTCCTAATGTTTTCATTACAATTATTAAACCTATGTTTGGATTGATCTTTAATTAATTATTTATGCCTTGAGTTTTTATATGACATCATGCTCGAATACATATTTTTGTTATTCTAGTTTTCAGTTGTATCATTCCATATTGTTAGATGTTATTAGAATATTTGACTTGATTGTATTATTTTGTTGTATGTATTCCTAACGTTGTAGCTTCAATCATATTGATTAATGAGTTGAGTCAATTAAATCATATATCATATGGTAATAGAAAAAAAACATCTTTTGTATTAACTGTGTTTATCATTTATATCGATTGACAATTAATCTTTAAAGTAAGAATGTCTCAAAATTAAACTTTGGGATAAGAAAAATCTAAATATTTACTCTTGATATCACAAAATAATGTCGAGACTAATTTATAATTAGTAGTTCTTTAACATGGAAAAAAAACTATCAAGCAATAATTTAAGTTATCCTCGTCGATTCCTCTTCTCGTTCAATAATGTTGTGATTAATTAACAATTAATAGATTATTAACATGGAAAAAAAACTTTCAAGCAATAGTTTAAAGTATCCTTTTCTCGTTCCTGATTATTCAAGTAGTGTTTTTCTTTAATGCCATGTTTCTTTGGTGCTAAAAGTCATGAGCTACCAATTAGAAAGTTTGAATAATTGCTTCCATTAAGACTAATAGTTGAATATATATATCATGTTTCATTAACCATATACTTGCATTTTAATCTTAGAAATTCAATCAATATTATTCCTGTACAATTTTTTTAAGATTTATATATCTTAAGGCTACTCTTAATGTGCATTAACCTGATTAACTATTAAAATCTTAAATCTGAAGATTCAATATCTTAATAAAATGTAAAAGAATCAAATCTTTAATAAATCTCTTAAATAGTAATGT
Source organism: Pontederia paniculata (assembly GCA_001647135.1). Classification (NCBI taxonomy): domain Eukaryota; kingdom Viridiplantae; phylum Streptophyta; class Magnoliopsida; order Commelinales; family Pontederiaceae; genus Pontederia; species Pontederia paniculata. The sequence continues at coordinate 2,086 of LTAE01008413.1, read as the reverse complement.
AGCTTTAATAAAGGCATAAGTTGTAATTTGTAGTGGCTAAAAAGTTGTAAGGAAATTGAAAAAATATAGCGCGTGGAGGAAAAAAAATGAACCCCACAAAGGGATAAGAATTCATGTTTATCTTTTTCTTTAGAATTATTGTGTACTTTTGTTCAATTTGTTAGAATAAAAATCAATATCACATATTTCACAAAGCTTGCGATCATTTCAACTATATGGTTTTTTTATTTTTTATTTATTGAAAGTTTTTTATTATTTTATTTATTTACACTTGTTAATCTTTTTATTTGCATGAATTGTTGAATCCAGAGGAGACGCTTGCCAACAATCTCACTATCTTATTTTGCTTGATAAATATATGTTCTACACTGCAGGATATATATATCTTTATTATATGTTTGACATTTTGCTGGCCTAAGATGAACAAATCCTGGATATATCTTGATGCCAAATCAAGCCCGCAATATGTTAAAGGGGCTATTGAATTTTTGGATTGCCTGTCACATACCGATGGATGTATCCCATAGAACGACGGTATGTCTTCATAATATTATTTTTGTATTAATGTAAGGGTTTTGGTTTTCATGTAAGTTTTAATTTTTTTTTCCATTTGTTGTAGGTTTTTGCTGATTCTTAAATGTTTAGTACGTCATAAAGCCCAACCAGAAGGTTCAATTGCTGAAGGATACATATCGAATGAATGTTTGACTTTATGTTCACGATACTTAACGGGAGTCAAAACTAGATTAAATCATCCCTTACGAAATGATGACAATGCTCAAGAATCATTAGATGAAGAAGGGGCATCCGTTATTTCTGGATGACCATTAGGTAGAAGACAACAAAAGGGAATAAGTGTTAAGAAACGAAAACAAGTTAAAATGGTATCCCTTGATGATAAATCATTGCAGCAAGCACATAGATATATTCTATTTAATTTTGATAAGGTGACATCATTTCGAGAGTAAGATTCTCTTCTTCAGTTCTTCTGTCTTTATTTCTAAACATTGATGATATGTTTTTTACTTACACTTTTATTATTACTTTTTTTATATAGGGAACATAAACATATTATAGCTAGACAAAATCGTGGACGACGTACAACACATTATACAATTGATAAGATTCATACCCAAAACTTTGTTGATTGGTTCAAGCGTAGAGTATGTATATGCGAATTTATATATGTGCATGATTATTTTTTACTTTATTTTTGTTATTTAGAAAAATATATGTCAAAATTTCAGGTTCAACGTCTGTTAAAGGAAGGAAGTGCAGGAGTGACAAGTGAGCTTAAATGGCTTTCACATGGACCAAGTGAGATGGTGAAACAATATAACGGTTACATAAGTAATGGATATAGATTTCATACTCAAAATCGCGAATGATACCTTAGAACTCAAAATAGTGGCGTCGTTGTATCAAGTCAAACTATTAATTATGCCAGTATAAGGGATTGAAGGCCTGTTGAAGGCCAAGTTAATTACTATGGAAGGTTGAAGCAAATTATTGAGTTAAACTACAGTGGGATGCTAAAGTTTGTTATGTTTAAGTGTGATTTGGTTGATCCATTAAGAGGATACAAAAAAGATAATTTGGATTTTGTCTGATTAATTTTGATCATTTGACCCACACTAGTGATGATTTGATGGATGACCCATTTATCTTTGCATCTCAAGCCAAAAAAAGTTTTTTATGTCAAGGACGAGAGACATGAAAATTGGCAGGTTGTTAAACATGTGAAGCTTAGAGATGTCTATGATATAGGTGACGATGGAATAAATGAACAAGTGATTATTGGAGGAAATGACAATTGCCGCGAAACTTTAAGTTGGGTAAGAAATGATGGAGAAGCACATGGAATAGAAGTCAACATACGAGTCAATAATGATCATTGATGATGAGATAGATGATCAAAATTGATCACATTATTTTTTATCCAATCTTTCACCCTAATTTTATGTAATTTATTGAATGTTTTATTTTTTTTACTTGTAGCATATTCATTATCATTTATGATATTTGTTCTACAGCATAATTTAATGTCTACGTGTGCGCTATATATATATATATATATATATATATA
>LTAE01008412.1:2475-20628 GCA_001647135.1 Pontederia paniculata | reverse complement strand
TCATTGTTATCGCTATTGTATCGTTATTGTCATTGTTTTACATACTGGGCGAAAGCTCACGAGTTCTGCCACTGCATTGGATCCTGCAGACCGTCAAACATAGGTATGGAGGTGCTGCCCTTGGCGTGAAGATTGCACATGACATATGTTGAGTATCGAGTCTACCTTGTGGTATGGTCTATAGTAGACCTTTTGCTTATTTTCAGCATGTATCGAGTCAGTTGTACGAGCTATGAGCTCAAGACTATGTTTAGCCTTTTGGCGAATGTTGTAACTTAACGTGTTTAAGTTAACTTCATGTATTCTCACGACTATATATGCGAGTTTATTGATCGTTTCCGTTGTGCACTATTGCTGTAATTTATCGTCTTCCGTTGTCGTAGTGTATTATTTTCTCATACCGCCTCGGGAGCCTCCTTGACGCGTGTCGAATATCGATTCGACCACGTGTGGGGCGCGCTCGCGGGGCATTACATAGAAACCCAAGGTAATCATGATTTGAGTGATGTTTTGTGATTTGAACTGGCGACCTCAGATGATTATTAAGAAACTGTTTGGTTTGGATACAATTTTTTATTTTTAGAAAATAAAAATGAAAATGCGTTTCTTTTGAAGTTTACAATCCGGTTTAGAAAATATTTTTTATTTCTCGTTTTCTAGAAATCGTTTACATTCCTAAACGAGTTTCATTTTCAAATGAAAAAGATGTATTCTGACCCTGTTGTCAAACCGTTAGTTGGGTTGTGGGCACGAATGACTAGGTGCATAAAGAATTAACTATTTCTCCCTTAAACTATTAAATTTTCTTTTAGTTTGCCCCCGTCGTTATGTTTTCTGTTAATTTTCCATTCTTTTAGTTTTATCTAATTATGAAAAAAAAATAATATAGGAAAATTTGTAAATAACCTAGGGGAAAAGTTTACAGACAGAAAAAAATAGTAACATATTTTAGTTAATACTACTAATGTCAATTTATAAAAAAGGAATATGTGAGTAACGAAAAAAAAATTGAATTACTCGATTTGAAAAGAAAAGGTAGAAAATGATAAAAGTGCAAAGAAAAAACTAAAAAGAAAAAAATTTAATATTTAATGGGCTTGTTAAGGTTGCTCGATAGCTGGCCCATTCGTTAATGCCCAATATGCCTTAACCGATTGAAGGTTAAAGTCATATTTTAATGGTGAATAAAACTTTGAATAATATCTTATTCCCTTGAAATAAAGTTAAACAGGCTTAAAGTATCTTTAGATTTCAAGGAGTTTAAATATCTAATCAACTTCTGAAATATTATATTAAATTTAAAAACTATTTGTAACATCCTCAAATTTACTCACCGTCACATAACGAAATATAAACTTGAAGACGCTACAATATTTTTTTGACTTGACTTTGATCAAAAGATTGACTAACAATATGCAAAATCAATAATTTTAAAATAATATTTAGTAAAAAAAAGTCTAGCAAAATAGATTATCCTTTTACATTATTCCTTTTACTTGCAATTTGATTACAAAATAAAATTAAAGCCGAATAATATTTTGAAGTAAAAAATAATACTTAAAAAATAAAAAAATAAAGTTGGATCTTAAATATACTTAGAATTATGAGAAATTTATATTATTAGATAAAAATCTAAAAAAATAATTTAACAAGGATAAAATAGTAAATAAATAATTTTAAAAATAAAAAATATAAAAAATAATGGTATTTATTTTTTGGAGTTAAATGTCATTATTCAAAAAAATTAAGGGTGCAAAATGAATAATAATATAGTTCAAGGATTATATTGGTAGATATACTATAGTTTAAGAGGGAAAAATGAAATTAACCTTATTTTTTTCATCCAAATACTCCGAAAAATAACATGTTTTTATCAACTTTTAAAATCACCTTCTTTTGTTACCAAAACAAGAATAAATTATTCTTGTCACTTGAAAGAACAATTTATTTGTTCCTTTCTTTTAAATTTTCTTTATTAAATTATTTTATCTTAATAAATATATAATAATTTATATTAATTTTTTTATCATTAATTCAATTTTTCATAAAATATAACACTAATAATAAAATATAATATTACAAAAAAAATTATATTAACAATTTTATACATTAATTAATTATTATGTTATTACATTATTTGGCAATAATATATTATTGATAATAGAATAGTGGGAAATGTTAATTAGCTAATCATTTCAGTATTAGTTAATTAATATAATATTATGACTATTTAGTAGTTAATATGCTAGCCAAAATAAAATATAGACTAATTATATGTTATTATAAATTATTAATTTATATTTAAAATGAGAAGTAATAATTGTTTATCATGATTTAGCTCAATATTATAATTATGTTAATTAATTGTTTATAATTAATAATGTCTATAAATATCTAATTACATTTAATAAAAAATATATAATAAATTATTATTATTTTATTTATTCTTATTTCAACCTAATAATCAATTATTGAAAGACAAATTAATCAACCAATTATCGTAAAATTATCTCACTTTTATTCTTTTCATAAGAACAAAAAGACAATATTATTATTAATTCTTATAACCGTTATTTTCATATCAAATAGGGCCTGACCAGAGAGCGAGGATGAGCTTCTATCTTATCGGACAATCGAAACTGATGAATGTGATGTGAAGATGTTGCAAAATCATGAGGTGGTCAATACTCCAAAATTTCTTTATGAGAATCATCTTTAACCGCCGTACATAAAGTATTCAATTAGACCAATGATACATAGTTCAATTACTTGATCAAGGTTTTGTTAAATTTTCAAGAAATAATTATAAAAAAGTTTGAAACTTAAGTAAAAACATAATAATTATCTCAAATTCATATATATATATATATATTAGAAATTTAAGTCATAAAGAAAATAATATTTTTATATTTATATGGCTTCATATGTTTGGAGATCCTATTTCATGATATCATATGGGTAACAGTGAGTGACATATATCAATTAACATATTTCACTCTATTTAAAAGAATAAAATTCGTCATCTGCGATCAAATATTCAAAAGAAGTTGGAAGTGTTTAGGAAGAGTACTGGTTGATGATGTCCACAGATGGGGATGTCCCTCCAAAAGTATTAAATGCATTTAGACCGCCAATATTTGCCAAATGTCAATAACACTATCAATTTGTATGTATGTTTGATTTCATAAATAAAAATAAAAAAAAATAGATAAAAATGAGACAGCATTCTAAGATACTGTTCTTGTTTAAAATCTGGGCCAAGGTAGAAGTGTCTGAAATCTGATTTTTATCCGTGCAAACGAGCCAGACCTTCCTTCAAACCCCGGATTCAGGCCTGGATGTTTGATTTTAGTGCACGCCTGCCTGCCAGCCAAAAGTTGTCTTTTTTACAGTACAAAGTTAAAACTAAAATCAGAATTAAAGTGAAATGATACAACTTCCGTCAATTACCCTACCAAAACGAAGATCAATATGGGGGATTAAATTCTTAAGGAAGTTGGAGAAATGGAATTGGTTGTGGTGTGTTGTGACCATGATATGGGCACAAATTTTGGTTGGTCCGAGGGGGGTTGATGGTTGGCCATGTACGTCGTCTCTGATCTCTTTTCTAGTTCCCTAATTCATCCGTGTTCCACGATCATTAATTAAATATGGGCATTACAATTCCAGCTCATCCACCGGAATCACATTTCAGAGTTTAAATTCCATGTACTTTTTTCTCTGATCGAAAAACTGTCCCTATCAGTCTCCACATATCACAATTTCTGTTGAGAATTCCCGAGATATTTGCGCAGATAGGAATCGTTCATAAAAAAAAAAAGAAAGGCTGATGTGGACTTCTGCATGTCTCAAGTGCATGCACACACACACATAAAAACATTGATCGGCATGTTATTATGCTTGAGCTTCACACAAACAACGCCAAACTCCAATCAATAACTGCATGTTTCCTGGTCAGATATATTCCTGCCTGATCATCAGCATCACCCTTTTCTACTGATCATGCTTTCTCCAGGTTCGAACCCTATGATTGATTCAGTTCGAAACGAAAAATGGAAATGGTTAAACATCCACGATTCCGGGTTCGATCGATGGGAGGAGCCCACCGATGTCTGATGCATGCACGCTGCAACAAGGAACAGACCTGCCATGGCAGTTCTCATAAATGAAAAGGCAGTTGGGTTGGGGAGGATGGTTAGTAGCTGAGCTACACTTTAATTTTGATGACCTCCAAACATCTACCAAACAACAACAACAGCGACAACTCGACATCCTTCCAATTTCTAACTATTCCTGGTCCTTTAATTCGTCAAACAACATTGAAGCCCATCCTCTTATTACTAGTAGACCTCCCTCCCCCACGACCTCCAATACACAGGTCAGGGGAGGAGGAGGAGGAGGAGGAGGAGAACAGAAAGGGGTATACTGGGACAGGCATGGGGTTCGGTTCAGAGTATGATCAGCAGCTGTTCATGGGGCAAAAGAGCCATGAGAAGTTGACGACGATGGAGAAGGGCGAGAAGGAGTGCAGGCTGGTGAGCTACGAGGAGCTTCCGGACTACATGAAGGAGAACGAGTACATACTGGGCTACTACAGGGCGGAGTGGCCGATCACCAAGGCGTTCCTCAGCCTCTTCTCCTGGCACAACGAGACCCTCAACGTCTGGACGTACGCATGTTGCACCTATTTTACTTTGATGATCAGAATTTTTTTTCTGAACTGGATTTAATTATTTTGGATCCTGACCGCAGGCATTTGCTGGGGTTCTTGGTGTTCTTGGGGCTCGCTGTACTGAACCTGAGCTATCATATGCCGGAGGTGGCTGACTTCCTTGGAAAAATCCATTGGTGTGTTTGTTTTTACAGTATGTTCATACAATTTTAACTCTACCTTACTTTGCTTAATTGATAGGCAAAATAGTTAGTCTAAAACTTCCGGTATCAGGTTCGATTCAACTAAGAGTTCTCTTTTAATTTCATTGTTGTCATGATGATGCAGGTCTGCTCCAAAAGACGCAGCTGAAAACGTCTCTTGCAGTCTGGGAAATTTCTTTGGGGTAAGTCGGTCACAAATCCGTCTGTGAGAAATAAAAACTGCCATGTCTTTGTTTAACGTGGAAGCTGGTTGCTGAACAATAATTTCTTATGTTGTTTTGACATAGCTAGGAAGTCTGAAACCTATTACATAATAGACAGAATATGATATTAAAGTTGGGACAGGATTCCTGCAAATGAAAATACTCAGATGTTTGGCTTGTGTGTGCTTGTTTCTAGCTCTTTCAACTTCTATTAGAGTAACTAAGAATTTCATAAAACTGAAACCATGAACAAAATCCTCCTCACCAAGAATATAAAATGCATCATAATATATAACTTTATCATACAATTCAATGCTATGGAAGCTACAGCTTCTGTGCGAACTGAGCTGTGCAGAGCAAATTCTGTCCATACATTTGATTACACAGCCTTGCAGGTAGACAGTAATAACAAATAGCCAACCATGTTAGAAGGTATATAAAGAAGCAATTATTTTTTTCATGCATAAATAAAAAAAATGATACCCATCATTTTCTCTGCAATAAAATGTCTTGTCTGAAATGCTTGAAGTAATCTCATGAAAGTAATCATCAAGTGAAAAAAAAACAAAACCAACATCTTTGTTAATTTCTGGGCATCACACAGAATCGCAGATGTACCAGTGCATTGAAGTAGTCACCTTAATCCATATCAGAACTGCACGCACTCGGTTCTAAGTTCATGCATGGCGTGTGCCTTGTCAACTGCAGGGAGCTGCATCGTTCATCAAGCTGCCTATCTCAACTCTGAGCACCAACCTCTCCTACCCTTCGCCGGAGACCCATGCAGCAGCGGCGGAGCGGTGGCCCTTCTTCGTGTTCCTGGGCGGCTCCATGTTCTGCCTCCTCTCCAGCAGCGCCTGCCACCTGTTCTGCTGCCACTCGCACCGCCTTAACCTCCTCCTCCTCCGCCTCGATTACGCCGGCATCGCCGTCATGATCATCGCCTCCTTCTTCCCACCGATCTACTACATCTTCCAGTGCGACCCCCACTGGCAGCTCACCTACCTGGTGGCCATATCCGCCATGGGCTTCGCCACCGTCTTGACCCTCCTCTCCCCGCACCTATGCACCGGCAAGTTCCGGGCGTATCGCGCGCTGCTCTTCTCCGGCATGGGACTCTTCGGCCTCGTGCCCGCGGCGCACGCCATGGTCGCCAACTGGAACGAACCGAGGAGGAACTTGACGCTGGCGTACGAGGCCGTCATGGCCGCGTCCTACGCCATCGGGACCGTGTTTTACGTGAGCAGGGTCCCGGAGAGGTGGAAGCCCGGGAGGTTCGACCTCGTCGGCCATAGCCACCAGATATTCCACGCCTTCGTGATCGCCGGTGCGCTCGCGCACTACGGCGCCGCCGTCGTCTTCCTGCAGTGGCGTGACGAGGTGGGCTGCGCGAGGTCCTAACGACATGCGTATACGTCAGTGCGCTTCAATGATGATAAAAAAATCCCTCATTATGTACGTAGCTGATTCATTATCCTTGCAAAGTGTTCGTATACATGAGAAGGCGTAAAAGCTGATGAATTAGCAAAGTTTTATTCATCATTTTAGATGTTTGTGCAAGGTTTGATGCTTGAAAATAAAATTTGATTTTTTAACAAGTCAAATCGTAGCTAATCTTGACAGAAGCTGATCTCTGGAACACAATAACTCACAACAAATGTTTCAGATAAATGTATGACTAGTTCCAAAAACAAATCGTCACAGAACTCAGACTTTACAAGTATAATTAGTATATTTACAGTCTACTAACACATAAAACACATGAGATCTGTTCGCCTCCCTCTGGTTACATCGAACTGAAACTACGAGACAATCTTTCCAACTGGCACTTGAACAAGTTGACAAATGAGGAATCATCTCTGCTAGCAGCATCGAACTTCTGTGGAAGCATTTCGTTCCTGACTTCGAAGGCTAGGGGTTGCAGCTCTTTCTTTATCGATTCCACAACGCCCATATCGACTTCTTGTCCAGAGATATCTTGGACATAGAATACATTCTTCATCGTCTCTCCATGGGCTGCAACGTCGGCCCGAGCAACAGTTAGCCCGTACTCACGCAGCGTTCGTGTAACATAGGGGAGAACTCCGCTATTCTGCGCATCTAACTCGAGTCGGATACCCTGAGAAACAACATGCGATGAGTGGAAATAAAAGGCAGATGTGTGTCAAAAATAACTCAGCTTATAGTTGAATGGCAAACAAAGTTATTTTAAGTTGCGTACTTGCCTCGCAAACTCTACGTTCAATTGCAGCCTCCAAGCATTTTGCAACTCGTTGAGCCTCATCCTCAGTATCAAGTATGCAGCCGTCCTTGTGCCGAATAAAGTACTCCTACAAGAATGAAAAAATACAGGTATATCATTATCTTTGTGACTAAAGAAGTGATATCAATAGGATTCAACTATCATATTTGATCTGGATCTATTGCTACCAGTTCCTTAAACCATTTGATCTTCTAGGAGTATTCCAAAGGAAAGGAATTCTTCTGAATCCCCATCACAACCACATCTTAAACACTGATAAAGAGTTTTCTTGAAGATGCATCTAGTTAGTTCTAGATACCTGATGGGCGTAAGATCCATGAGATGCAATGTTGGCATGGAAGACAACATATTGCATGTCTGTGAGTGTGCATACGGTGTCAAACATGAGCCTTGGTCGATCAAAGCATTTCACATTCACAATAGAGTATCCTTTCTCATTGCATTGGTCGATGGATACAACGGTCTTCCTGCTCCCTTCATAATTTCCCATATTCATTGAAGAAAATGATTTATTTACTGAAAGTGGTCGATAATCAAAATCTCGATTTGCTAACATGAGTTGGTGCAGCCTCCTCTCTGCATGGCTCATTGAGTTATCACATCCCAAAAAATGTGTCTTCACACCTTTGAAGTCTTTCTCACCATTGGAGGTTCCAAGAATGTTGGAGAGGTGATCTTCAATGGTGGATAGTCTGTTTGGATCATTGATACATGATGAGGTAGATTCATCAGAGACATAAGCTACACAGGCAAGGCATGTATTATGGCTCCATGCATGTGCCTCAATGACATTACACCTCTCTTCAGCAAGGGCTGCTGATATCTCTGAGAATAATCCTGGCCTATTTATGCCAATCATCTCTATGGCTGTGAACTCACTTGTGGTTTCCGCTCCAAAAGCATCATCATTGCAAATTTTCGATTTTCCCGAATGCTCGTGTTCTCTTCTAGCACCTATAGCCTGTAAATTATGCACAAAAAATAATTACTACATGCAACAGATTAATCGTGCCTTCAGATGGAACCTCAATTTAGTAGTTTAGAAAGTCATTATAAATGCTGGTTATCATATTCTGTATAATCAAGTGTGATAGTGGGCCTAGTGCAACCCCATCCTTGCAGTATAAGGACTCAAGTGCCATATAAAAATAAGAAAAAAAATGACGATTAGTAACAAATTGTGTCTACACATTTCATTGGCTTAAAGCAAGAAACTTGCTGATAATTTCAACACAAACTTACTGTTTGAGCTATAAATGTCACTACAATGTCCTAGTTTGACAATAGACACTGAACAATATATTTTAATCTGAATTCTCTTGTGTAATTCAACCAAGGGATAAAGTTTCGATGTTCACATCCCAATTAAATTATAACACACCACTTATTGCACTGTTGCACATTGAGTTTTACAGTTTGTTAAAATGTATATATTGCTGTTGCCCAAATATTTTTCGAATGGTGGGGAGGCAATTCTTTTAACTTTTTACACATCAAGAGAGGGAAAGAGATATGACCTGTTGCATGTAGGTGATAACATTTTTAGCAATGACTTTATTTCCCAGCTGGTCTCGGACATGGAAGACTGGAGTGCACAGAATGAACTTACATCAGAGAAACAACTAAAGTTCTTTGAGTAAATTGCATGAGCAAACACCAGAGGACAGCATTATCAAGCATACATACTCAGTGAATAGATGAAAGATATAAGATGCACTTATTCTTTGAATAAATATTTTTTTTGAGAGGGCAGTAGTTGCTCAAATAATCAGGCACTGAATGAGATGATAACTGTAGACTCAAAGATAAGCAAGGAGAAAAGAGTCCGGTAGATTCAGCAAAGAAGCGTATTTAATCAATGAACTTCTGATGACATCAAGTATAAACAAATACGTTCTATAGCACGATGTACCACCCCATCTTTGATAAGATCAAGGGAATGCATAAACAACCATATTTCAAGTTCATTATAACAAGGATTTTGAAGATCATCCAACCAACCTACCATCCATAAACCACCCTGCATCAGAAGATATATAGCTCTTGGTAATTAACAAATCCAAGTCTGTTAAAACTTGTACTACTTTGAGTAACAGCCCCTGTTCCTTGAGACTATCCACCTGAGAAGATATGCAGAATTATACCCACTGATTTTGTTAAAATGTTGAACCACTTTCAGATATTCTTACCTTCACCACTGTGCATTTCTGACATGCCTCGTTGTCTACCGATATCCTGCCATATTAGGATGGTAATTGTAACAAATTCATAAAGAACAAACTAGAAGAATAGAAAATCAGTTTAATAGTCTACTAGGAACAAGGCAGATCTTGTGAAGCAAAGGAACCGAGATCTCCACTATTTAACTAGTCCAGAGCAATGATTGTGTCATGCTTCACACACCATCTTTTTTTTTCGATAAATACATACCATCTTTAAATATCACTACCGAACAGAAGCATCAAATAACTTACCTTGGTCCGTATATTTTTTCATTAAGATTCTCATATTCAGGATCAAAGTAAGGTGATGAGACTTCCATCCTTCTGTTAGAAAAAAGATATTAGTAAGAAGACCCATCAACTTGAATTCTCAACTTAATCCTGTATAGCATCAGAGGCATGAGCCTAACATGTATAAATCATGTCAATCCAAGTGTCTTTGTCAATGTATAAGCTTATCATAGACTAGAGAAAAAGTTCCCTCTAGGGTTTTCAATTTATGATGATATTTAGCCAATTGAACCTTGTAGCACTTTACCCTTCACATGAATTTGGTTCACCCAAAATAACAAACATTGTAACTTACCAAAAGAAAAATGGATGTTTGCAATTACCTTATCTGCTTATACAACGAGGTAGCACCCACTTAGACCTATTATATCGATGGAGCTCAACTTCTTCAGTACTTCTTTCCAACATTTTCAGGTCCTAAAATCAAATTGAATGAAGCCGAAAAGGTATTGAACTTCATAATTCATACAGCAAAAAAGAAAAAAAAAACAAAGGCTCAAAGCATCCAAGAGAGCAAGAGGATCAAGGAGCGACAAACAAAAGATCCATATATTTCATCCGAGATAAGCTTCTCAAAAAAGAGTTTCCTTGATTTTGACATGTTCTGGGAGCAAGCTCCTGAATAAAAGAACCTAAGGCTCCTCCAAATAAAACTGCACCTAGCACTAGAAACACAACCTTGAGATTGGTCAAACGACTATCTTGTGAAGTCATACATGCCGAATTCCAATTTTTATGAGAGGTTTCTTTAGGGGCAATTCCAGTTAATAATATTCACTAGATTCCATATAAAGATTGCGTTGAAATGACAACAAATTGATGGATGTGGTAACCCTATGCAGGCTGGCACACTCATATCCCCGTCCATTTTAACAACTATAAAGACTTGATGCGTTGAAATCTGATCGAAAACATTTATTGTTCATGCTTTCTGCCCTCGGAATCAAAGGCAGTCATCAATTAAAGGTCATTCATCATATGATAAAAAGCATCTATAGCCGCTTAGTATCTTGTTTCCTTTTTTTCCAAATTATCCGCGATGAACATCCAATGCAGGAAATCCTTGAAGCAACAGCAAAATTATGAAACAAAAAAGCATGTTGGGACTCTTCAACCTACTTCTGGAGGCCTTTCTGGTGATCCAACAGCTCCCATCATCATATGATTCAACTAAAAGATCGCAATTTTCTAGTGCAGAGAAACCCGACAGTGATTACAGGGCACCAAATGCGCTTCTTGGGCAATAATAAAAGCAAAAAAAAATTACAGCAAAATCGCCGTGGACAGATCTCATACCTCGTACATTCGTCCCATACAGACGAATCGAAGAAGAATGATCCCTCTGAGCAAGGGATCTGAAAAAACATGGAAGAAAAAAAGATGGAAACTTTGCTAGATTTCCTTCGGTGGTGCCGTTGATTTATACGGCGAGAAGAGGGAAGGAGGAAGTGGATGCGGCAGGGAGAAGCGAGCGAGCTGCGGCGCGAGGACCACCGCTAGATCTTGGTCGGGGGAAAATATTTGTCGGTTGACCGGGGCAGTGGATCTCGCACGTGTGAGGTCCAAGATTTTTTACTTAAATTACCTTTGTTTGGATTGGCTCGTAACAGCGTGCTTTGACGGTTTGACTCCATATTAAGATATTATTAAAATGACCGATCTATTGATTCAAGTGAACATAACATAATGAATGTTACTAATGAACATTAATATGATGTACACATCTATTGATTCATCTGATTTTAAATGCAAGGTAAAATATTTTTGAAGGAGTGGGTCAATTATAAAACTTTTTTTCTTCATTCCTTATCAGCTGCGACAACAGGGCCCAAATCAGAGTCGCAGTTAATTTGGTTCATGCATTCACTTGGTGCAACGGGACACATATCGCCTACTCCTTGCCATTTGTTGATAATATGACAATTATTAACTAGTTATCCCAATCAAAAAGAGAATAATCAAGAGCTTTAACTCATTTTTAACTTATCTGGAATAACTATGGAATTAACAAATCCAGAAACTAATTACTATCATACTTTTTGCACAATACAATGTCTACTAGGATGGAACTAGGATAAATATTTAAAGAAGGTCGATATATATAAAAGTAAATTATTAAAAAATAAAAAGATCAGAATACATACAAAAATGTTTAAAAAATTGACATCAATAAAAATTGAACTTAGAATCTCTAAATATCAATCAAAACTATCTATTCATATAAGTAATTACATAATTTTATTATATAAATTAGTATTTATTATATATATTGACCGCGACTACTAATATATATGAATATATATATTTTACTCATCAAAAAATTGAGGGAAAAAAGGATGAGGTTGACCGAGATTCCTCTAGGTCCGTCCCTGAATATCTGTCTATATATTTTTTTCTGAACTTAAAGTGGAAGGGCCTCTATTATTTATAATTAATCTTTAAACATATTTTGAATTTGAGGTACTACACAAAAATCTTTTAAATAATCAAAATTAAATTTTGAATACAAAATCAATAACGAGTTTATTATATGCATATGAGTTGAAACTGATTCGAAAAGTTTAATGGTAATATTCATGACGGATAGAATCCGAAATTTCCAACTTTATACGTTCCTCATTTTTATTAGAGTTTTGCTACATTCTCCTAATTTTTAGCCTAATAATGTGCCTAACATCTCACAATGACACTCACTATAAATTGATCAACTTTATGAGGTATTTTTAATTATGAGTATTAGAAGAATTATTAAGATGATGAATTAGGAGGATATATAATTTTTTTTATTAATCTACTAAGTAAATTTCCTTAAAAAATGTTTATAATTGTATTGACTTTTATTCATTCTACGTGGCAAGTTCCCGTTGGTGAAATGACGTCTTCTTCTATGTGGACTCGCGTAATGGTGGGACCGACGTAGGAGTGCAGCGAATACGTTTCCACTCAACCAGTGAAAGCCACGTGGAAACGTTCTTCGAGTAACGCCGACCCTTTTAAAACCTCGAAAAATAAAAGGAAAAAAATAATAATAAACGCCGGCCGACCTGATCTGAAGCCGTCTCCGCCGCCACTGTCGTCGTCGTCGTCGAGGTCGTCGGAGATGCATACGTTCTGGTACAGGTTGAACGCCGTGGTGACGTTCTCAATCACCATCTTGGCGGTGATGTGCGCACTCGCTTCCTTGTCCGACAACTTCAACTGGCCGTCCCCCTCCGCTGACATCAAGGTTTTGCCCCCCCTCCTAAAATTTATCTTCCTTCGCCTTCCGTCCGTCGTCCTGTTAGAGGTTTGGATTTCCGTAGTGCCGCTCGATCTACTCTTGTAATTTTTGCTGCTAGGAAAGCAGCATCACTTCTTTTTGGGAGAGATTTGTTTTCTTCTTCTTTTTGGTTCTCTTTTGATCTCCGTTTTCTTCTTTTTAGAGTTAATGAAGGATGGATTTCAATCGGAAAATTTTCGAGCATTACTTGGTTATGAGCTAATCTTCGCTAAAATCGCTACCTTTTCTTCCTTTTTGCTCCTCTTTTTGCCCTTTATTTTTAATTGTGACATCGGTAGTTATATCACTTTGCAGATTCTGAATATTAATTGGTTCCGTAAGCAACCGAATGGAGATGATGAGGTAACTACTACTTCTTCTTCTTCCCTTCTTTCTCAGTAATTATCATTTATTTCTGTCTAATTGTCGCATCTGATAATTTAGTCAACATTATTGTTCATTGCGTGAGACCTTTCACTTGTCCAGTCACAATGAGTTGTCTTAATGCCACAGTTTTTAGTGTTTCTTCGGCGATCTTGATTTTGACACCAGTTTCACTTATCATCAAAATATTTATATGGTTCTTCGGAGGCCTCAGGTGTTGTTGTTGTTGTTTACTTATCAAGCCGACCCCACCTGGTGGCATAAGGCTTTGTTGTTGTTGTTCTTCGGAGGCTCATGTGTTCTTCCTTAGTCTCTTGGATCGGTTCGAAATTCACTTCTTTATCTGTTTTTCTTACTTATTTGAAACATGTATCTTTTACTTTGACTTGAATATCAATGAAAAAATGTTTGATCCGAGCTATGCTGTGTATGATACTAAAATATGAAAGGTATGATGCTAAAGTATGTTGTTTACCATGGGAGTGCAACATAACTTGCCTTTGGCTAGTCTTTGGAAGTGCTTTTATGTTAATTTAAGTAAAGCATATGTATGTCCCAACTAGCTTGTACAGTAGAAGTTTTGTGGTTGCAGCCATGAAGAAGGATATGCTGCATTTGCCATGAACAGAATGTAACCCTAGATTCCTTCAAACTCTTCCTAGAATGACATGGTAGGATGTGTAGTTCCTTCCACCTACCACTCCTCACCTTCCCTTCTCGAATTTATATGTTTGTTGCCATTGCTAGTTTTAATCCTAGTCTCTCCATCTCATGCACGCACTCACACTGAGTATTAGTTTATATATTGCAATTGCTGCTCAGCATAATTACACAGAATGTAACCCTAGATTCCTTCAAACTCTTCCTACAATGACATGGTAGGATGGTGTAGTTCCTTCCACCTAGCCCTCCTCATCTTCCCTTCTCGAATTTCTATGTTTGTTGCCATTCCTAGTTTTAATCCTAGACTCTCCATCTCATGCAGACACTCACACTTAGTATTAGTTTATATATTGCAATTGCTGCTCAGAGTAATTACATGCTGCTAGTTACTTCATTTTTTCTGTAGTTCTAATATTCAGTCTTTTCCATATAAGAAAGATCATCACTTATTTGTTGGAGCGAATAATCCTTTATGTTTTACAGGTCAGCTTGACATTGAATATATCAGCAGACCTTTCGTCGATGTTCACTTGGAACACTAAGCAGGTTTGATTAATTCATAAATTGTTTTATTCGCGGATGTGCATCATGTATGATTTTGTTGCATAATGTACAGTTTCTGTCATCGCATGAATAGATCGGGGAATTTGCATACTGTCCAAATTGTTCTAAATAGTTGCAACAGATACCCCATATCCAAGAAAAATAGTCTGAAAGTTCCTCTCAAAAACATAGTCTGAACTCTGAAAGTTTAACTAATACATATTAACCTTTCATCGCATGTCGCAGTTGTATTACAACTGATTCACCATGTTTTCATCCTTGGAAGTGAATTAAAATGTTATTTTGCATGATCCAAGTAACGTACTTTATTTACTATGATCTTATAATGATTATAATTTTTTTTAAAAAAATCTTATGAGCATTGTTGTTATTAGGTATTCGTTTTTGTGGCAGCTGAATATGAAACACCACTAAATGCTCTAAATCAGGTAAGCCAGTATACCTTGCTTCACTCCTTTTGCAATCATTGCTGATGCTTTTTATTATGTGCATGATTGCTCCACCTTCCGAGGAGTTATAGGCATTGCTATTGAGTAGGGGTTGGTTCATTTTAGTCATAACATGCCAATTTTTTTGTTTACTTTGACTTCTCTGTCAATTTTTTTTTGGTTTATGTGCTGATGATATGTCTATTGAAAATGTATGAAATCGGAAAGAAAAGCGAATAAACTCACTATAAATTGCATTATGAAAATCAATTTTTTTATGATTTAGCATATTTCTTGCAGTAGTTTTCTTCCATGGAAGTGGTGACTTGTGAGTCAATAAACGAATCTGACCGAGAAACATTAATGGAACTTCCTATCAAAATTGTAGAATTTTGGAAGGTATCCCTGAAGGTAAAATGGAAATCCAATATCCAAAGCATATGAAATTATAAGGGAGAGTATTTTGAGGATCTTCCATATCTTGTTGCTGTATGATACCTTGTAGCCCAAATATATATTAGATTCTAATCATCACTTGAAACTTGCAGAAGTCCATCAGATTTTAATTTAGGCAAATTGTTATTATTTTTTTTTTTGAAAGGGAGGCAAATTGTCAATATTACCCTGGGTTTGCATGTGTGTCTACTATGCTTTGTCTTTTAAAGAATTTCGATTTTGTTTTGTCTTTCTATGTTTATGTTTTTAATTCAAACAAGAAGGCGAATTCCTTAAGGCAAGTTGTGAACCCTTCAGAAAAGTGAATTCAGTAATCTCTTGAACACTTTTCAGTGACCTTTTTAACTTCATCCATAATTCACTGCACTTTTTCCTTGGTGGCAGTAACATTTGTGGATGACTATCGTACTTCATAGTAACAAACTTGTTCCTAAATTTCCTTACGGTGCATGCCAAAATTTTCTCTTGCTTGGTTATTGAACTCTTCATCTTGTTCTATTTAAGTTTCTTAACGAATCTTTATTCTCCAGAGATTTGATCCATAGTTCATGTACATCATGTTCTACTATTCATCAAGTGATAGCATTGAAGCTCTTTATTTCTGTTTCGGGCTAATGGCTTCTCTAGTGCGGTTACTTTTGCAACCATTCATCACTTAATCAATCAAATGCTAAAACACTGAGCCGAGGAACGAGTGGTTGCATCAGATTAAAGTTGCATTCCATTTGCTTTGATGTACTTAACTGGTTCCGGCATAATTTGGATTTCATCTATCAATATAATGCTTAATAACATAAGTTAGACGTATAGTTGAACTCTCCATGCATGTCACTACTAGATCTTTTTTGACCGAAGTTCTACTACTGGAAACAATTTTGCATTATTAACTTTTAAATATGTCAGGTTTCATTATGGGATGGAATTATACCATCAAAAGAGTTTGCGAAGTTTTCGATTCATGCACCAAATAAGTACCGTTTCACGGATCAGGTAATACGCCTTATTTACATCATCACTGTATTTGATTGTGTTATTGTGATATATTGTTAAACCCTGTCTTAATGTGAGGTTTTGTGTGCATTTGTAATAACTAAAATGTCAAAGTATAAGCAACCTTTCTACTTTTACCTATGAGCCAAATGGATGCTTCGATGTGTTATTTCATGTATAACATGTTAGTAGACAAAAGAAATAAAACAAACTGCTATCCGCTCTTCCAAATTTTTCCATTGCTCTGATTAGTTATCTCTGACTGTAATTCTCAATTAGCAAGTACGTCATGTGCATTCAAATGTCAAAATGCCGTACATCCATATGGAAATGTTTTGAGTTCTAATTGGAATTTAATAATTTATGTGCCCATTCCTCTCAAAAAAATAATTTATGTGCCCATGATATATATGCTACAAAAAAATGATAGATGTGCCCATGATGAAACCATCTTGTGCACACATATTCCGAGTCCCCTTTTTCTTAAACTGAAACTGTTTCGGGGTATTTTGTTTGATAATTATGTTCTTCCCTTCCTGGGATAATCAATTGCTTGTCCATCTTCTTATGTGCAGGGCAGCAACCTTCGGGGCAGGGATTTCAATCTGACACTGCATTGGCACGTTATGCCTAAGACCGGCAAGATGTTTGCTGACAAAATTGTGATGACCGGATATCGCCTCCCGGAGGAGTACAGATAGGCTGCATTCCATGTCACAAATTGAGAATTCCATATCTTAGGAGGGGGGTAGTGGACAGTGCAATTCATGTGCTTGTGCAATCTGAGGCTGCTGTTTTGATTTTGTACCAAGTGGCAGTCGGCCAAAACTGGTTATGCTTAGAAGAGAAACCGTAGATAACATGTAAGAGTTTTCATTCAAGAAAAAGAGTTTAAAGAGTTTTTATAATTTCAGTTCCAGTTTCGAATTGTTTCATATGGGGTTATTTGGACAACGTTTCCAGGTAACTAATTTCTAAAGTTTAATCTGCATGTTTTATTTCTGTTTCTGCGTCACTTGACTGCTTGCCTTAACTTGCATCAATAACACCAGTTGTTCACTGTTCAGCGCTAACAGGTGGACGCTGACAATGTTTGTATGGTGTGAATTTTAAATATATGATTTTATAATGTAAATCAATTTTAATTCCCTAAATAAAATATTTCTTTGAAAAAAATATATTATATAATTTAAGATTAAACGTTTGAGATTCGGATTCGATATATTCAACTCTTGCTTAATACAAAGAGGCGGGATCACATGCAAGGGTTCATGGTGGTTTTGGTTTTGGGGAGCTGAATGAAGAAGGACAAACTATTATCGATTTTTCTTTAGCATATAACCTTAAGATTGTCAACACTTGTTTTAGGAAGAGAGAGGAATATCTAATCACCTATAAAAGTGGAACTCATAGGTCTCAGATTAATTTCTTTTTGACAATGAATCCTGATAATAGATGGTGTACAAATTGCAAAGTGATTCCGGGACATGGGGTGACCACACACCATAGATTGTTAGTTCTTGATATGCGAATTAAATATATAAAATCAAAACGT
>LTAE01008411.1:0-20629 GCA_001647135.1 Pontederia paniculata | reverse complement strand
ATCGGGTGACCTCTCCTGTTCAGCCTTTGTCTTCGATGGTCCAGTCAATATCTTCGGTCGACCGTTCCGTCCTTGACTCCACTTCTTAGGTCTTTGTCTTTAACACTGGTCGACCACTTCATATGCTTAGGACGACCACTGCACACATAGAGTTCTTCTGATATGTCTTCTATGTGCATAGGTTGTTCGTTCTTTGACTTCGATCGACCTATCATGCTCTGAACTCGAAAACCTGTCTTTCAGAAATCAGTTCAACAAGCTCATTAGTCCAAACTAAGTTTCCTCACAAATTTGTGATTACCAAAATAATCTCGGGATCATAGATTCAACACTTGGCAATCTTGCCCATGGATATTTTTCTCTTGTTCACATCGACCAATAGGGTTTTGTCACATTAAAAATTTGTATGCCAATCTTTTTTTCTCAGTTTTTTTATTATGTTTCTTGATTTATCCCTCGACACAATATTCCCAATAGTATCAAATCTCAAAATTTTCTGAAATCATTTTTTTATTATGACTATAATGAAGTTCAATGATGAGAAGTTCGGTGGCATCACAAATTTTAGTTTGTGTCAAGTTGGATGCTTGCCATATTGGTTCAAAATGGATTGAAGAAGACGCTATATGAGAAGAAGTCCAATACTGTGAAGACATTCGCTTGGGAGGAACTTGATGCGAAAGTCATATTCGCGATCCAATTGGTGCTTTACAAATGATGTTCTTCAAGAAGTCCTTGTAGAGAGGACATCGACGAATTATGCTCAAAGTTGAAAGTCATCTACTTGACCAAAACCTTAGCCAATCGACTAATGTTGAAGCAACGACTTGACACCTTTCACATAGTAGAAGGTACATCAAGCATATCCCTTATTTGTGAGTTTATTACCCTTATCAACAATTTGAAAAATGTAGATGCTAAGATTGATGATGAAGATCATGTGTTATTGCTTTTGTACTCTTTGTCATAATCATATGAACCTTTAAAGAAACTATGATCTACGATATAAACAACTTCGCTATTGATAATGTGAAAGCCAGACTATTGAGTAACGAAAAATTGGATAATGAAATGGGGTCCATCAGCAAACCAGATGAGCATGCCTAAAGTTTAATCACAAGATACAAACATCAAATTATAAATCCTAATTAAAATAGATTCATATATAAATCAGAGCATAGAGACACAATATGCAATTATTGTAAGAAAAAGGGTTATATCAAGGTAAAGTGTTACAAATTACAAAACAAGAATAGAGAGCAATAAGAAGAGAAATCAGAAGTCAAATGTAGCACACATTGGTGTAATCGAGGGTTAAAATGAAGATGTTTTGTTGATAAGAATAACTAATAAATTCATATTTTTAAATGAATGGATTCGAATTGTGGATGCTCGCACCATATGTGTCCTAATAATTTGTTCTCCATATATAAATCAATTGAAAGTGTAGTTCTTCTGGATAATGATGCAACTTCTAAAACTATTAGTATTGGGTCAATTCACATTAAGATGCATGATGAAGTTGTCAGAACCTTAAAAGATGTCAAACATGTCTTTGACATGAAAAATAATCTTATTTCTCTTTGTATTATGGACTTAAATGGTGGGAAAGTTGTTATAGAGTCTAATCAAACGAAGATTTATTGGGTGCTCTTGTTTGATGAAAGTCTTAAAAACCGACAGCTTGTATGTTCTTCTCGTTTCAACTGTGACAAATTCATTAGTGATTTCATAATCCATTTCAGAAAAAGATTCTACAAAATTATGGAATATGTTTTTGGGTCATATGGGTGAGAAAGACATGCAAATTATAAGCAAAGAGTTCTTCTTTCATGATCAAAAGTTGGAAAGTTGAAATTATAAGAATATTGTACTTTCGAAAAGTAAAAGAGTTAGTTTCAGTTCAATAATTCATAGGATGAAGGGAACCTTAGATTACATTTATTCGGATTTATGATGTTGTTCTCAAATTCCTTTAAAAAGAGGTAATATATATCTTCTTAATTTATTGATGACTTCTCCAAAAAAAGCTTGGGTCTACTTTTAAAACACAAAGATGATGATCTTTGAGACATATAAGCTTTGAAACATTTTATTAGAAAAACAAACTGGAAATGTTGAGAGATTGAGAACAAATAATGGATTCGTATTATGTGGTTAAAAATTGAACAACTTCTGTGAAAGATAAGGTATTATTAGGCGTCACAAAATTATGAGGACTCCATAGAAAACGACTTTGCAGAAAGAATGAACGCAAGTCCACTTGAGAAAGTCTGATGTATGCTGACAACTGCAACCTAGCATCTGATTTTGTCAATCGATCCCCCATTGATCATTAGATTTCAAGATTTTTGAAGAAGTATGGTCATGTAATTTTCCTAATTACTCACACTTAAGAGTTTCGAGTGTCCTATGTATGCACATGTAAATAATAAAAAAAAGTTAAAGTTAAAGTTAGGAAGTGTATATTTCTTGGTTATAAATCTAGTGTTAAACTATGGTGTCCTAAAAAAAGTAAAGATATTACTTTTGATGAATCTATGATGATCATTTGAGAAAGGAGTTATCTATGATTGATGATATATAAAAATATAAAGCTTAGGGGAAGGTGGAGCAAAAACTTATTATTCTAGTGACAAAAAGAAACATGTTCCAAATAGAGACGTTGCTCCTGAAGTACAAGTATTTCTTGAAACTTAGCAATACTATATGTTGACTAGTGACATACAAAGGAGAGAGACAAAGACATCACAAAGGTTGGATACTCAAGACTTGATAGTTTATACTTTAAGTATTGTTAAAGATATTGAATCACCTAATCCTTCCACATAAAATGAAGCTATAAGTGTTTCAAATTACACCAGATTGATAATAGTCATGAAAGAAAAGATGAAATATCTACAAAAAAATGACACATGAAAGCTTATGAAATTATCGATTAAAAAGAAGATTGCTGATTGTAAATGTGTATTTAAGAGAAAGTAAGGACTAAATAATGAAGACACCGAGTATAAGACAATGTTGATTACAAAATACTATCGAAGATGGAGGAATTCAAATTTTATGATATGTTCTCTTCAGTTGTAATATATACTTTTGACCAATCTTTTGGTCAAAGTCAAGTCAAACTAGTATTGTCTTATAGTCTCTAAATTTATGTTCCACCACGTGACAGTGTGTGAATTTAGGGCTGTTACATATTATAATGGTGGGAAAAACAACAAAAGCCAAATTGTGAAAAATAAGTTTTAGGTATAAAATTTATTCTGTAAATGACTTCTGATGGTGTTAGATTACCCAAATAACTTCTGCAACAAATTTTATGTGGGATTTGCGTCGATATTTTTTCTTCAATACGATCGTCTGTAATAAATGATTCACTATTAGATTAATTTATTGGATATTCAAATCCACTCAAATGGTAGATCCTCAATCGTTTTATTATTTTATAACATATTTAATCAACACAAAGTCTTGAGTTTCTTAAGTAGTCATAGTTTGCAGGACAAAACATCTCAAATTTACGGCGAATAAAAAAGCATTAGAAGAAATATAGATAAACACATGCATTACATTATTTCCTAGAGCTCCAATTGTTGTAATCAGATAGTAAATATTTTTTTGTAACATTTTGGAAGCTTCTAGATTTATTAATAAGACTAAAACATGAAGAGCAACAGTAATCGAAAAAAAAAAAGAAAACAACGGGACTAGTGTTTTTCACAAGTACATGATGCAGCACATGCAGTTATGGTACCAACTTTAATGGTCGAATCATGGCGTTGTCTTCATGGTCGAGAATCTGCCACAAAAGTTATTGGAAAAAACTTAGATTCTCTACCCAAAATCTTATTATAATCTTGTAGTGTACGTTAAGGGAGAAAAAACAACATTAGATTACTTAGCTTATTATCAATCAGTAAGAGATAAACAGATAGATAAAAGAATAAATATGAGATGAAGATAAAAAAAAGGGGCAGGTCCCTTTAGATTCATCATCGAATGTAACATTTTAATTTAAATATATCAAATTTTACTTTTGATGTCATGATACTAATTCTTTAACAGTTATTTATTTTTTAAAAATTTACACAGTACTGTACTGTATACTTAATCATTGTATATGTTATATGCAAGTACATAAGCACAATTAAGAAGCTTTGTGAATATAATTGTTGTGCAATGACAAATATAATCTGTTCTTAAAAATAAGATATGTTCATGTTAACTATACTTTATTTGTATATAGGTTTTTTTTCGTATTTTTTAAATTTTCTATTTCTTACATAAACTAGGTATCTAACCTTCTTTTAAGAAAAAACATAGCCTAACTAAAACAAAAGAGTACTCTTAATTAGTAGATTGATAAAAAAAGGACATTCACGTTGACCTAAACACAAAAGATGATTATATGTCCATTTCAGGGACTCGAGTACGTACTTCTCGCATGTCATCAGCAGATTCTGTAATTAATTGTCATTGTTAACAACTAATTAAATATGCTCTTAGAGCCACTTAGTGACTAATTTGGTTAAAAAAATTATGTTAATAGTTTTGTCCGTGAACTGAAAAAAAATAACAATCTTTTAAGTACATGCGTACCTATTTACTTCCACAATATAAAATCATATGTAGGAATATAGAAATAATATATTAAAAAACGAATCCTGAAAAAAATGGTTCAATGTTAAGCTTGATGTCAATTAAATACTAAAATATTCAGTCTCTTATGGATTTTTTAAGTACCATAATACTACTAATAATTGTTTAAAGAAGTTGACTTGTATTTGATCTTAATATAAAGTAGTTCACTGACACATCGGCAATATCTTCTATATTCATTTTCTTTTTATTATATTATGTCATGAACAAAAAAACTACAAGTATGAAACCTAACGAGATTTGATTAATACATTTTGACATTATATCTACAGTAAAAGTACTATGCGAGTTATTGCTTTGTCTAAAAGTTGATGGAAAAGACAAAAGGAAGAATTCCTTACATGGCAGTGGTAGAAGTAGCCCGGCGAGGCAGTGGCATCAAACGGATAGGGTAAGCCGTTCTCCACCAGCATGAATTTCACAAGGATGGTAGTCATCTTGTAGGGCGGCAGCTTCACGACGTGCTTCCATGGCCGCTCATGCTCCGGTGGGTACGTGACGGGTCCGACTGCGTGCGCCCCGACGTTGCAAGCGATAGGATCGTAGGATGTCTGCATGCAGCTCTTGAACGCGTCATAGTTGACGATGTCAGTCAATCTTAGCGCCTGGAAAGAAGCAAGGTGCAGGTGTAGCGGGTGGTCGTCCGTCGTCAAGTTGATAACCTCCCACACCTCCGTCGTCCCCGTCCTGGGCGTCTCCGTCGGCGGGTCCAAAAGCTTCTTTCCATTGATGAAGAGACCCAGCGACGCTCCGGAAGCCGTGATGTTCTCGTACATCGCGATGTACCTTGTCTTCACGGCGTCAGCCTCCCTCGCCGGGACATACGTCAGAAGGGTTGCCGGGATTGTGGACGTGTCCGGTGGGATGACAGGCGTGCTTTGCACCACAAATTTCATCACCTTGCCGAGCGGTGTCCCGTCCGTTAAGGTGCCTACGGGATAAGGATACTGCGCATGGTTCAGAAGCTCGATGTCGGTGCCGGCTGAGGTCGAGAAGTCGATGATGACGTCGAAGACCTCGGCTATGGAGATGACGATGGACTGCGTGGAGAAGGGCTTCGCGAGGTAGGCGCCATCGGAACCGATCACGGTAAATGGAAGGCCATTGGAGAGGGTAAAGCTGTAGTATCTCGCGTTACTTGCGTTCATAATGCGGAATCGGTACTTCCGGGGCTTCACATTGAGATAAGGCCACGCCTTTCCGTTGACCGTGATGACCTCGCCGTAGTACTCCGGTTGCCACTGCGGATGCACCGGCGGCCACGAACCCGTAGGGCTCATGTATAGAGAGCCGTCGGCAAGGAAGGTGCGATCGGCGATTATGAGAGCACGGTCAAACTCCGCACCATTGGGAAGGTTCAGGGGATCCTCGAGGAAGGGATCGCGGATGATGTATGCACCGAGGAGACCAGCGAGGAGGTTCTCGCGGGTGAGACCGAGGGCATGGTCATGGTACATGAGGTTGCCGGGGCCCTGGACATTGGGGTATGTGTAGGTGGGCTTGGTCCAGCCGGGGCCTTTCGAAGCGAAGTTGTTGGTGAACCAAGACAAGGCGTAGCCGTCGTCTGCCGGCGCGACGACACCGCCATGGAGGTGGACGACGGTTGGCACGCCGCTCCCGGCGATGGCGACGTCGATGGTCGGATCCCAAGGGAGGATGTGATTGGCGGGAAGGAAGTTGAGCCACGTGACCCACGTCCACACGCCGCGGATGGCCTCGATGGTCGGCCCTGGAAAGGTGGCCGTGGCCGCCGTCTCGCCGTATGCGAACACCGTCGTGTCCGGCAGATTGCTGTGAAATTTCTGGATGCACGCATGCATGTTGACGTACGTACGTATAAATTTATATAGAAATAACTGCGCTTAATCAAAACGAAGTATAAATTTAGGATTTGAAGTCGCACCCATTTGATTGCGTACATGCCAATGGTGACGAGTTTAGGGGTCGGAATGCCGAGCACTAAATTGTAGCCTTTCACGACGGGCATGTTTGGCAGCGGGTCGACGTAGAACGGCAGAGGGACGAAGAGCCTATGAACGACCTGTTGGATGATCTCCGGCATCGCGGTGACGTTCTCGGAGATGGCTGAAGCGCCGTGGAAGGCCAGTAGGAAGAAGACGGCGCCTATCACCACCTTAGTGGACATTGATGCTTTGTGACGCACACACATACACACCGATGAAAAGAAGGAAACCAAGGGTTCTTATAGACATGGCGCCCGTGGTGACGACAAATTTAATTGAACTTTGGGCTTCATAATAGTCAATTAAATATTTTTTTTGGGGGTAGTTGTCAATTAAATATTTAAACATGTATAATTTATTAAGAAGAAGAAACTTAGAAATCTCAAGTAATTGACGCCTGTTAGACAATTATAGGATTATTGTACCTGCCTCCTGTTTACATGCGTTTTAAAGCTGCAAATACACGAACTAATGTATGTATGTTAATTGGTTCGCTGAGCTAAACTTCAGAAGTAGGAAGTTTTAGGTTCGAATGCTTTTCAAAGTACTAATATTTATGGCTCTGACCCTTTGAACAATCTTTGTTATATGTACTTCCTTAAATGTTATAGGTTTCTTTCATAAGAAAAGAAAATATCAATATGTTTCTGCGTCCGCCATTATAAATCCCATGAACATCTGAAATATTTTGTATTTAATTCTTCTACTACAAATAGAATGAGGAGGACACGCCCCTTTTGTAACCAAAAGTTTCCAATTTAGTTTCACCATTGGAAGTACCCTATTACTTTTCAAACTTGAATTTATTTTTTCTTTATAAGCAAACAAAATTATATGAATTTTACTTTGATGTTTATTAAAAAAGCACTTCTGTATTTTGTGTTGCACTTATAAAACTGCTTATCTCATATCTCTCAATAAGAAAATTAAATGTAAGTAGTCGTCTCGAAAGTGCAAAGTAAAATCGTATTCCACACATTCAGTCATTTTTTAAATTGTATAGCCTTCTGAATATTCTAAGGCCTTAAGATATTATATTAATTGAACCTATAAATATATTTCCTCCAAGAAACCGAAATACGTGACATATTAAAAAGGAAATTAAGTCTTTTTCTTTTCTTTGTAATGTTTAACTGTAAAAAATAGAAAATAAATAGCTAATTAATTAAAAAAGGTAGACAAGGCATTTATAAATTAAATAAAACATTTCATATAGCTTTCATACATGATTTTATATATGTTCTCACTTTTTTTTTAATTATACACCCTCGATTTTTTAAAATAAATAATAAAAGGATAAAATGATAAGATAGAATATGATTAGAATTTATGCATGAGTCAAAGTCAAATTGTCATCCTAATAACTTTTTCTGATCAACTTAATATTTCTAATTTTATACAAATTGATTTTAGGGGGCTCCTAATGACAATAAAGAATTCTAGTCTTATTTAAACTCTACTTAGAGAGATTTTTTTCTATAAATAGGACTTGACTCCTTCTCTTTTCTCACATTCTTTCTCCCTCTAGCTCTACCCTTCTTTGCTCACGGCATAGTCAGATCATCATAGGAGAGGAGAAGTCAAGAAGAAGGTTTATCATGGGGAAGGAGTGAGGAGGAAGAAGAAGGGCTCATCGCGGAAGAAAAATCTAGAGCAAGGACTAAGAATATTGTTGGCTACAAATCAATGTATATAATTAGGAGAATCAACCTTCGAATTTTTCATATAGGGTGATGAAGTAAGCAAATGATAGAAATATGATTGACAATTAATAGCCTATGTCATAATCCTATGATTAACCTACAAAATGAGTAGTTAATTATATGACCTAATTGATCATCGAGATGGAGAAGTTGCAACCAACAAGAGCACCGAAGTCCCGAACACGAATTGCGTCCTATCCGATGTGGTCGTGTTCTCAGTTACATGAATAGAAGATGGACCATGTCGTATTCTCAGATGATGTCGAACCAAAAAAATGGACCGTGTGGTTTTTCGTAGCGGGTTGCGTTCCTCAGTCAACAATCGTTGTAGGAAAAGGGACCGCGTCGTGTTCCTTTGATCGATCGAATATAGTACCATTACAAAACTCTAGCACAGTCCATGTCATCCCCAACGCATCTTGTGTTAACTATTACAAAACTATTAGGTGCATATACGGGACATTCCACCTAAGAAATGGACTATGTGGTCTTTCACCATAGGTCATGTTCTCTTGATGAAAGACGATGAACATAAAATATTAACCATTGAAATAAGTTGTGCCTCCTTCGATGCGGACCATATTCCCCGAGTTGAAAATAGTATGGTATGAAACTAACCCTAAACACATATCACATTCCCTCTGACACAGGTCGTGAGTCCTAATCGATACAAGATGGACTGTGTTCTTTCAAGAACAACTGAGGTATACTGATGCGCGCTTCATGGCCTAGCTATCCATGCCAACGACGATATCACTTGAATCTTTAAGCTCTGATAAATGTTCACTACTGATTGTAATGTTTGACAACTTAGGATAAGATAAATAGACAAGAATAAAGTAGTCTTAAGTACGGATTGTGCTTGACATACTAACAATTGTGGATATTGCACATTATGCAATAGACGTTCTTGTCACATTATGAACTTATCTCACTGAAGAATGAATGGGATATGACATGCTAAATACTATGCATAATCTAATGTAACTAATTCCTTGATGAAAGTAAAAGTATAAAGTAATAAGGAGCATGGTACTTCTACTATGACTGGACTATGGTCATTGAAAAGGAAAGTCACAAGTGAAAGGAAAAGAAGTAAAGTTACATTGTAGAATGATTTATTGAGATAGAATATTTTTCTTATATTGCCATCATATATGTTTTACCCTATTGCTTATTTTCTTTGCATGCAAAATAAATGGTGATGATGCACTGGTAGCGCGATGATTATTCATGATGATTATTTCCTTTGCATATTTCAGGAGGAGATTTTGCCACATAGCGAGGTGTGCTTCTGGTGACATTACAGATAAGACCTTTTTTTAATAAGATGGTCAAATGTATGCGCTTATAATGTGCATAAATTAATAAGCATTGCTTCTTATGTTTCTTGCTTGAGTATTTCTGTCTCAACATATCTTACTTATTTTTCTATATAGATGAAGACAAAAATGTGTCCTCGAGAAGCATTTTATATCTTGGGATTGTCTTAAAACAATATATATAGGCTAAAAATTGAACAAACTACACATATATGAATAAGAAATTGCTAATTTCCAGTACAAAAATAAAAAATTAGATACTACATACAAATGTATAATTAAAAAAGGAAACTGAGTATATTAAGGAAATGCATTGTGAATTAATGTAATCTAAGTCATCAATTTTAATCAAAAGGCTCTATCTTTTTAGCACTCTCGTGAGTCCATCTCTAACCTCAAAATGTGTTACTCTCTTCGTTATCTCCTAAACATGAAAAAGACTCTTAAAATTAATTTGTTCCCTCTTCTTCCGCATCCCTCAAAGATGAAGTTCCCATGCGCTAAAGATTGCACCTTGTCAGATATCCCCCAAAATGAGTGAGCTCTCCTCTTGCTGATGGTCTTCTATTAAACTTCTTTTGTTTCCTCGATTGAGGTCTATTTTGTTTTTGTTATCGGGTGGACCAATGGATATCCAAGATTATTAAGACCTAGTTAATTTAATTCGAGTAGCTAATTCTTTCAAAAAGGAGTTTGAATTAGAAATTGCTCTCACTACAACAAAACACGACATTAAAGAAGGGGAAAATGGTCACTAATATAAAATTTCCGGTCGTTAAAAATCATTAATGACCAGCAAATCTGGTCGTGAGTGGTCGTTATAGGTGCCTCCGTTAAAAGTCAATAATGACGGTTTACTTGGTCGGTCGTTATATATCATTAACGACCATAATAAATTTGGTCTTTAATACTTTATTACGACCATTAAATAGGTCGATGATCCACATTTATGACCAACAATTATGGACGTTAATAATATTTGGCGTCGAACTATCCGGTCGTTAAAGTTTTTTGCCGACCAAATAGTCAGTGGTCATTTTATTTTTATCGACTAAAGGACCCATCGTTGAAGTACATTAATGATTATTTTTAGTATCGTCATTAAATGATTTTAATGGCCAGTACATTGGTCCTTAAAGTTCACCATTGAACATAAAAAATATTAACGACCACCGAAAAAATTGTCGTTAAAATTTTTAATAACGCATTTTTCCCAAAAAACTGATCGCCATATGATTGTTTAACATGCATTAAATATGTCAGTGTCACATTTTAAGATATTTTTATCATAATACATTTCAGCATACATTTAAATCATTATCAACAACACATTTTCACAACAATCATTTAACACAACTAAAATGAATTGAGGTACCACAATGAAATATTCATAACTTCATATAAAAGATGGTTCACTGAAAAATATTCATAGCTCTAGGCTTTTGTAACATTAAGCATTCAAGTTCTTTGCGCCCTTACAGTCTTGATTTTCAAAAAGAACAATAAAAAGTTTTTTGCATCGTTATTTGTTTCTAAAATAAAAAACTAAAGATTGAGCCGCTATCCGAACATCATTTCTTTAGCTTTAATTCCATATCTTTAGTACCTGTAAAATTAATAAAAGATCTCATATTTTTTCAATAAATGCAAAGTAATGACTTTCTCGAACAGAAAATAAAAAATAATAAACTTAAAATAAAAATAATAAATCATCTATCTCAAAGTTCATATCAAAATCAGGATATAAGTCCTGAATAATCCCTTGTAATTCATCCTCACTTTTATCTTCTTCTGGTTCATCACCATTGTCATCTCCAGAACAAAAATGTATAACCAATGATTTTCTAAAAAAATGTATAAGACCAATGATTTTGTCAAATCAGATAATGTCTCATAACAACACATAACAAAACAAACCTAGGGAAATTGGTAGTTCCGAAGCCGAGAAACATCAGCTATGCGTTTAACTATGCGACAGCCCATGTCAGAAGAAAAGTCCTGCAGAGAAAGTTATAGGGTTATTCTGGTATTCGGAAAAGAATCTTGATTCATAGAGGGATGAAAACAACCATAACCAGTTATTGCCTCAAGTGAACATTACCTATCTCTAAATACTGTAGAACCTTCTTTAAGACTGAGTTGAAACCAATCACGACATGTCACTCTGCAAAATTGTGTCATCATCAGAACTGCAGGACATATGAATATTCAAACAGACTAAAGGACAAGAAAGACAAACACATTCTAAATAGAACTCGCACTTTCAGTTATGAGATTTCAGACTGGAATGTCCATTGACAATATGATTTTCTCAAAGAAACAAAAAACTAGGAAGACAGATAAATAAATGTTCACAGACAATATCAACAAGATCCCATCAGTAGCATAACAAAATATAAAGGCATCAAAAGACTTGGTAGGTTTGTTGAATTTGTTTCCTGTCCAGTTCTGGAAATATTGCAAGTTTCAAAGAAAAACCATTCAGAACATTTGTTTTGAAGATATCAGTTATATGGGCACATGAAGTATTAATATATAGAACCTTGAAACAAAATAACTACCTCATGACCAATTACTCCCAATATTGCAGCATAATCTGCGTCAGTCGCTGTCTCAGGTGATGCCAAAACAAGCTTTGAATTGAAAATCTGTATTTATATTCTGAATACTTTCAGGAATTTAATGAGAAACCAACCAAACAATACACAGATAAATGTACAAAAATTCTTACATTAAGGCTCTTATTTTCCATGGCTCTCCTGCAATCAGAAAGTCATAATAGTTTCATTATTATAATAGAAAGCTAGTAGATCATTAACTATTTAAAGTTAGGGCACATGGCGCGACGGCGTGGCTGGGAAGNCCTTTTATAATTATTTAATATTTTCCTTTTTTGTTTTATGTTTTCATCAAACGGTTGTAGATTAATTCTTTTGGCATGTGAATTCTTAAGAAGATCTTTCTATTAATTAACAAATTAATTATTTTAAAATCTCTTAAAAGATTTTATAAAAAAATTGTTGGAGGGAGATTATTTTAGTTACCTGTCAATTAATTGATTATCAACGACGGAATTTTTAATCATTAATTTCAAAATTCTGAACGACGATATATATGGTCGTAATTACTTAATTATTAAGGACGAATTAAACATGTGGTCATTAATTACTATTATTAATGACCGGATCATATTTTATAACGATGAGTAATTTTACTCATCGTTGTAAATTTATTAATTAATGACGATTTTTTTACTCGTCGTTAATGATTATTATTAATGACTATTTTTTCATTTCGTCATTAACATTTGGTCGTTAATGATCATTTTTCTTGTAGTGTCTTCAGCTTTATCAAATTTCTTGCACAATATTTTAGTATTACTGCAGCATGTTTGAGGAACAGGGAGTAAGTAGGGAAATTAAGGCTTCGCTTATTTAATAAAGATAATTTTTATAGAAGTAAATTTAGAAAAAATAATTTATTTAAAAAAGGCTTTGTCAAAAAAAAATAAATTTAAATTAAGCCAATAGGATGAGAAATATTTTTATATTTATATTTTTAATACTTTCTTTCACACTACTAACAATTGTAGTGTAACTCAGCTCACCCTATGGCCCTTCAGTTTTGGAAGATAAATAGTCATAGTTTTGATGCCTTTCTTATGATATTACATTGGAGGAAATACATAGTATTTGATTCTTTCTTTCGAGAATGGCTAAAGGTGTGTTGGTTGGAAGGAAAGGAGGATAATGAAAACAAAGTTAAAAACTATCTTTATTTGAATAATAATGTTTTTTGAAAGAAAAGATATAACTTTCTTATTATCCACTACTTAAAAATATTTATTTTAAATTGGGATTGAATGGAGGTTATGGATCCATTGCTCTCCCTTACATTACCTTTCCTTCATTCGCTTTCCTTTACATGCTTTATCCAACATAACTAGTGAGAAAATTAAGTTATAATGCTTGAATCTATCATGTATAATTAGATGTGCTATCACCAATCTTTAAATGTTAAATTGATAGAAAGAGAATACATTTTTTTATTTGAAGGGGAAAAGAAATTGAATTCTAGTTAAACAAATAAATTAAATTTTATGGAAAAGAAGTAATCAAAATTACATTAAATATTAGCATATTGTAAAATGCAAAATCCATATCTTTAAATGTTATTTTGTGATGATGAATTATTATCATTAAGAAGTTCAATTTTGATATAATATTAATTCATATTAGAAAAAAAAATCATAAAGAAAGACTAGTTTCAGACAAAACTAGCTCAATAAAAATCAACCAATTTACTTTACGATCTTTATCAAGTTATACACTTCAGACATGTTTTATGGATGGTACCAAAATATATTACCCTGATATTAATTTATTATGAATCATATCAATACATGCTGCTCTAATATCAATTTGGTTGTGGAATACCGAATAACGAAAGAAATCATACACAAAGAAGGACACCAAAGTTTAACAAGGTTCATGGTAACTGATTGTGCCCTCGGGGAGAAGCATATATTTATTTAGAAATGAAGAATTATAGACAAGATATCCGCAAACCTCCAAGGGAGGATCATCAAGGATCCCCATGACTCTCACCCAAGCTTCAAACGGGGTGGTGCAAGCCGCCCTAGATGAAATTTCTCTTTTGAGGATGTTAGATGAGATTAACCCAGGGAGTATAAATGATGATTACAGATGAAGATACTCTTGAAGTTTTATCTCCCCTTTTTTATAGTCTCTTGAATCATAAACTTCTACATAAACTAGTAACTCTCAAATCTTAGAGATAAATATAATCCTATTAAGCCTTTTTTGGATGACCCTTTTTCCAACGGAAATGACAAGTTCCATGGGTTGATTTCCTTGGTTTGTAAATTTGTCAATCATACTGTTTGGATTCCAAGTTAAGGAGACTATTAACCACCGGATTTTCCCAATCCTTTAAGAAAAAAAAAATGAGGTTAGAGCTTTGTTTACTTTCATAAAGTTCTATTCTTGGATGGAGCTAGTCTTCACCTCTCCTTTTGACCATCTTCTCCATTGATGATTCATTACCAACCCAAGCTCCCCACGACCACCTCCATGTTCTCAATTGTTAATTATCACCATCTTAGCCGCCCGATAGCTTGGCTTAACATCATCAGATCTTGCCACCTACGGACACAAACCAGAGTACCATGGATCGTCATCAAGCTCACTGGCAAGCTCCTTTTTACCTTCCTTTCCATCCTCATCATCAACACTATCATCCAATTCATTTATCGGCTGCCCTTGGTTTCCATTGCCCTTGCTTCCATTCAATTCAAACATTTTTCCAAAGGAAGACACATCATAACAAATGTTCTCTGATGGGATTTAGAAAGTTGTGGACTATTTTCGGAGGGCGCCAAATGGACCATAAATAGAAATATAGTACAAACATATAGGCTACAAATTTTACTCTGAACTTCAATCTTAATTCAAGTCAAACTCTAATGAATCCCCGTTGACTTGAATTTCTCTAATGAAAATTGAACTATTATACTCTGGCAACATATTTAGATAAACACGATCTTCGTGGCTCCCTTGTCTGTGGATGCAATTTGCTCATCCAGAAATTCAGATAGACGTGATTTTTCTTGTCACATGTAGATTGTGATGAGTGAAACATGTCTAATCCAGTAGCATATTTGGATAAATGCAACCCACGTGGTTCCCCCTTTCCCATAAATGCATATTCTTGTGGTTCGCTTGATTTGGCGAAGATTCAAATTGGCGTAGCCTGTCTAGCTCGCATGCTAATGGACGTGCTAAGTTTGTCCATACATATACTTGTTTGATCTAAATGAAGCTTCACATGGACGTAGCCTACTTGTCATGCTCGTAGAGTCAAATGAACATAGCCAATTGGTCTATTATATTTTGCATGACTTCATAACTATGTTCAAAGAACGGACTCGCTTCACATCCCACAGATTTAGACGGCCATGGCCCGTCCACAAATGTAGATGGATAGGCTCGCCCAAATCATTTGCAGATTAAGATGGACAAGGTTCGTCTGTCTTGTCCGTAGATTAAAATGAGCACAACTCATTTGGAACGCCCAAAGATTCAAATGGATGCAACTCGCTTGGTCCTTCCGTAAATTAAGATAAGCATGGTCAACCCTCATATAACAGTTGGACACAGACTCTTGGTTTGCCTAGCAGATTCAAATGGCTATGATCCGTCCATCTGTACATTTGAGTGTAGCCCACTTAAGACACTCACAGTTTCAGATGGACCTAACTAGCTTTATTTGTCTATAGATTCAGATGGATGCGGCCCTCAACATAGGTATAGATGAGCGCACACCACTTGGCCTACTCGTAGATTCAGATGGACTTCTTAGCTTATCAATATACAGAGTCAAATGTATGTGGTCTACCAACATGCTCATGCGGCTAACGTGCTCTTTTGTTGGCGGTTCCACTTGCGGTCACATGTGCCTCGATTAATTTCCACCCGTGCGGCAACTCAAATCCTTCTAGCATCCCTCATGTGGTGTCGCTCGCCCATGCTTTGGCGTGCGCTTGTGCGGCTGCCCCTTGCTTGTGCTGCGTCAAAACACCATGTCGCGCACGTCCGCTCACATGGCGCACCATCTCTGCTCCTGATTTATCCTCATTGAGTTGTTGTAAATGACTTCTCTTCGCTTGTTGATGAAAGATCGTTAATGAACTCGAATACCTAATACAGGATCATGTTGAACCTAGCTCTAATAGGTGTTCATCGTTGAATCTTGCCTCTGATAAAGGATCAGTGTTGAACCTTAACTTTATACCAGTTTATTATAGATGATACCAAAATATACTGCTTTGGTACTAGTTTGTTACGAGTTGTACCAAAACATGTTACTTTGATATCAAATTATTGCAGAATATCGAATAAGAGAACAAATTACATATAGAAAAGGAACGGAGATTTAATGAGACCCACACCTAATTGATTATGTCTTTTGGTAAAAGCAAATATTTATTTAGAAGTAGAGAATCCCAAACAGAACACCCTAAACCTTCGTAGGAAAGATCATCAAGGATCTCCATTAGTCTCCTTCATACTCTAAATGGAAAGCGCAAACAACCCTAGCTGAAATTTCTCCTTGGGAATATCATATTAGATTATCCCAAGAGTTACAAATGAAAATATCTTTGAGATTACATCTTTTCACTTATTTAAGTTTTTAAATTCTAGAATTCTACGTCAACTAGAAACTCTTAAATTTTAGAGAAAAATATAATCTTAATTAAATAGAAATAGAGCAAAACAAATAAACTACACATATGAATTCAAGTAAAACTGTAATACCCGAGAAGTCCAAGTAATTAAAATTGAAGAAAAAAATAATAAGATAAGATATGAGTTTGATTAGGAAAAAAAATTAAAGGAAAAATAAAGTAGAGTATGACTAGGATTAGGAATAGAATAAGAGTTAAAGTCAAATGAGTCTCCTAATCTTTTAATATTCCTATTCCTAATCAAATTGGTTTTAAGAGACTCCTAATCAAATTTGGGATAAGAAGAGATTAAGTTAAATTATTATCCTAGTTAATTAATATTCCTAATCCTATCCAAAGTAGTATTAAAGGACTCCTAATTATAAGGGAGATAGGAGGAATTAAATTAACTTTGATTAGGATTATGCCTAGGTAACCCCTATATAAGGAGTGTTAGAGGGGTGAAGGACCCCATAATTCTCTCTCAAGCTCAAGCCACCATCTCTCTCTCTCTCTCTCTCTCTCTCTCTCTCTCTCTCTCTCTCTCCTACTCTTGAAGGACTAAAGAGGAGGAGGTTATACACTCAAGGGCAAGGGACACAAATTGAAGAATAAGGTTTAACTAACAAGGTATGTATTTAAGGAGGATCAAATAATAGTGTGATCTTATGTATTAAATAGGTATGAAACGGATCGTGTCCTTTAGGTAATGGGCCGTGTTCTCACCGCCAGGAAAGTTGATTTAATGAATTATTTATATGTGATCTATTGAATTGATATGTTAATTGTTGCATGGAATTAAACCTAGATTTGCATGATAATAGAAATTAAAAAATATTATTACATGTGATTGAATTGGACATGAAGAGGAAGAATTGGTTCCCGGTGTATGGGATCCCATACGTGGGATTATTGGACTCCTTCAGGGGTTATAGGACTCCTTCGAGGGTTAACACATTGGACTCCTTCGGGAGTTATAGGACTCCTTCGCGGGTTAACATTGAGTTTCTTCGAGAACAATTGGGTATCTTTGGAGGCAATGGATTAAAGGATTCCGTTGTGGAACAATTGTTACTGATAATTGAATTTCAGGCCTAGCTAGCCTTCATGGGCACCGGGAGCAAAACCAATGACCTTCATGATTAAAAGTTCACTAATTGATTGATTGTTATAATTGAACAACTTGGGACAATAGTAAAAATGAGAACTGATATTGGGTCCTAAGTAAAATATTGAATTGGGCTTGAACCTACCAACATAGAATATTGGACATTTTGTAATAACAATGTAATAGAGGTTCTTTTTATTGGATTGATTATTGATATTGTTACAACACAAGACGAGGTAATGTAAAGGTAAAAAAGAAAATGTGAAACAAGTATTGTATGGCAAAAATTATATATGTCTTTACATATGATTTTCCTATTATTTCCTTTACATATTGGGCTTCATCGCTCATGGAAGAATTGTCTCCACTGCTTTTGATCCTACACGTGATGATTGCAATTGATAGGTGATGGCACTAGTGATGCAGGTGTTCGTGATGAGAAGCCTTGCACATGATAGGAGTCTAGCTTGAGTTAGACTGGTCATATAGAGTTTAATTAATTTTATCTTTTCTTTTATGAAACATGTAAAAAGATATTTTATTTACTTAATTACAAAATTTTATTATAGCTTTCGCATATTATTGGCTAATCTTTTGGTCAAAGTCAAGTCAAAGTGTATTGTCGTAGCGTCTCCAAGTCTATATTATGTCATGTGGCAGGATTTGAATTTGGGAGCGTTATAGTAAGGTATCAGAGCCTAACGAGACACACTTCTTAGCTGTCTCTAAGAAAGAAGAGTCTATGTGCAAGCATCACAAACAATCATAGTGTCATCAAAGAAAAGTATAGGTAAAGTCTTAAGGAGGTTATAAATAGAGAAGTTATTGTTTGATGTTTCTCTACTTATTGTAAATTTAGATGGATCCAAGACATATCGCTGATTGAAAGAAAACAAACAGATAAAGGGTGTGACCGAATTCGAGGACGAATTTATTTTTAAGGAGATTATTATGTAATACCCTCGAGAAGTCCAAGTAATTAAAATTGAAGAAAAAAAATAATAAGATAAGATATGAGTTTGATTAGGAAAAAACATAAAAGAAAAAATAAAGTAGAGTATGACTAGAATTAGGAATAGAATAAGAGTTAAAGTCAAATAAGTCTCCTAATCTTTTAATATTCTTATTCCTAATCAAATTGATTTTAAGAGACTCCTAATCAAAATTGGGATAAAAAAAGATTAAGTTAAATTATTATCCTAGTTAATTAATATTTCTAATTCTATCCAAAGTAGTATTAAAGGACTCCTAATTATAAGGGAGATAGGAGGGATTAAATTAACTTTGATTAGGATTATGCCTAGGTAACCCCTATATAAGGAGGATTAAAGGGGGGGAAGGACCCCATAATTCTCTCTTAAGCTCAAGACTCTCTCTCTCTCTCTCTCTCTCTCTCTCTCTCTCTCTCTCTCTCTCCTTCTTGGAGGACTAAAGATGAGGAGGTCATACACGCGAGGGCAAGGGACACGAATTGAAGAAGAAGGTTTAACTAACAAGGTATGTATTTAAGGAGGATCAAATAATAGGTGATCTTATGTATTAGACAGGTATGCAACGGATCGTGTCCTTTAGGTTGTGGGTCGTGTTCTCACCGTTAGGAAAATTGATTTATTGAATTATTTATACGTGATCTATTGAATTGATATGTTAATTGTTGCATGGAATTAAACCTAGATTTGCATGATAATAGAAATTAAAAAATATTATTAAATGTGATTGAATTGGACATGAAGAGGATGAATTGGTTCCCGGTGTATGAGATCCCGTACGTGAGATTATTGGACTCCTTCGGGGATTATAGGACTCCATCGGGGGTTAACACATTGGACTCCTTCGGGGATTATAAGACTCCTTCGGGGATTAACATTGAGTTTCTTCGGGAACAATTGGGTCTCTTCGGAGACAATGAATTAAAGGATTCTCTTGGGGAACAACTATTACTGATAATTGAATTTCAGGCTTAGCTAATCTTCATAGGCACCGGGAGCAAAACCAATGACCTTCATGATTAAAGATTCACTAATTGATTGATTGTTATAATTGAACAACTTTGGACAATAGTAAAAATGAGAATTGATATTGGGTCCTAAGTAAAATATTAAATTGAGCTTGAGCCTACTAATATAGAATATTGGACATTGTCTAATAATAATGTAATAGAGGTTCTTACTATTGGATTGATTACTGATATTATTACAACACAAGACGAGGTAATGTAAAGGTAAAAAAAATGTGAAACAAGTATTGTATGGTAAAAATTATTATATGTCTTTACATATGATTTTCCTATTATTTCCTTTACATATTGGGCTATGATGTGAGGAATTATGATACTATGGGTTTGTGTAATGAATTTTGTGTATGGATGGGTGTGTGTGAGGTATGATAATCAAGTTTTAACCCTTTTGCTTCCTCAAATCTGCAAGTGCACAGGTCGAGTAGCCAACTCGGGTATCGTATCCACAGTGAATTGAAATTAAGGACTAATCTAACAGAATTAACTAACTAAGAAAAAGGCTAATATGAACAGGAAACTAGAATTAACAATAAAATGAAAACTAAAAGATAAGAGTTTCTGGTTTTAACTATAAATTTCAGAAAAAGATCCTAACAGTGAATAGCAA
>LTAE01008409.1:10460-20630 GCA_001647135.1 Pontederia paniculata | reverse complement strand
GTTCTCTTTCCTCTGACATAAATCTTCAAATCATGAGGAGATGAATAATATAATAACCTTGAGAGGGAAGATCAAGACTTACCTAGAGGGAGAGAGAGGAAGAGAGAGAGGGTTGAGGGAGAGAGACGACCAGGGCAGAATATAATGAGAGGTGGAGAGAAATAATGAGGGTTTGGGCCTTTATATAGGGGTTTGGGCTTTACAATGCAGGTCCTTTATATTTGTAATGCTTTATTAATTTTACATCAAAATCGTTTTGTTGGAAAAACTAGTTAAATGACGAAATTAATCAAATACCAATGATGTTGAATATTAATGGCATAAAATATCAAAAGTATGCAATTCTCAAAATCAATCCATCAATTAACATGATCGTGCAAGAGCAAATTGATTTGTTAGAAAATTGGGCACGCATTTAATCAAACTGAGCCTTAAGCCCAACACAAATGATATTACTAGGGGTGTTCACGGATCGGATGATATTACTAGGGGTGTTCACGGATCGGGTTGGACCCGACCCTAACTTAAACTCGAGCCGACCCGACCCGACCAACTTTGGTCGGTTTGAATCGGGTCATGCTCTTTTTGGCATCTCGACCCGATCTAATTCGACCCATCCAAAGTCGGGTTGGATCGGGTCGGATTATTGGGTCATCCGACCAATTTTTTTATTTTTTTTTATATTTTTTAATATTTAGTACAAATCATTTGTATTTAGTATTTATTTTAAAGCATAAAATACTTTTTTTAATATTTTATTATGATATATTTTAAATTAAAATTAACCTTTAAATTAAATTAAAACTACTTTTATTTAAAAAAATAAAAAAATCGGGTCATCGGGTTGGGTCGGATTAAATCGGGTCGAAAAATTTTAACCCGTACCCGACCCGACCAAGTCGGGTCTTGATCAGGTCGGGTCGAGTCCGACCCGATCAAAAAACCGAATCGACCCAATTCAATTTGGATGGATGAACACCCCTAGATATTACTCGGGAACAACCTCTATGTACAGTGGGGATTTTCGGCCTTCACTTCCCCCAAGCTCCTAGGATCAACTTCAAACGTCAAATGAAATATTCATCTCCTTAATTTAATATTTATGAATGTATTAAAAATATAAATATTAAGATATTATTATTTTTATTGGCTGAAACTTTTAAAATTATTGGTAATATGTTTAATTTAACATAATATTAGAGTTAGAGATCATGAGTTCAAATCTCGTTGTTGCTTGTATTAAAAATTATTTACATATCTTAATTATTTATATATTAGAAGATATTCTTTTTTTATTGGCTTAATCTTTTAAAGTCATTGGAAGACATCTAATTTTGTAGGATGACCTTTTTTGTATTTATGTTGCACCTTCATTTTTTTTGCAGTATTATTTTCTCAACAATAGTCTTTATTCATGATCTTTCGTTCTTAGAACCCATTATCACAGATTTTTTTTTCTAATTCGACGACTTCTATCTAATTCACAACACCAAGAAAAAAAAGATATACAACTAGAAATGAAATAGTAAATAATATAGAATAAGTTAAATATGTACAATGTAACAATAATTGAAAAAAAAAGAGGTCTACTTTTCAATTTCTTAATTATATTTTACAGCTTTTCTAGTTTTATTACATCTTATTTTAATTTTTTTTGGATAATATGCTATTTGTTACTATTTTTTTAACTGATGTGGATGAGAGAAAGAACAAAATCTGAAGGGTCACTGATGTAAAAAGGTTAGAGGTGATACAGTATATAATTGGAGGATCAATCGCGAAATATATGCAACACATGTAGCAGCGTGTTAAAATTAAAATTGGATATTGAAATTGTTCTGATAGTTGGGTCATAATTGGATATGTCCGACCAATTGCTAACTGGTTTAATATATTATTCTTATAAAGGAATAGTGTCTATAGGAATTTGATAGGAAAAAATGGAGGTGCTCCCTACTTAAGTAGGGAGCACCATGCTCGATACATTTTAAACCGTAGGATCTGAGATCTATGGTGACTTGATTTAGGAGAGAGAAAAAAAATAGGAGAGAGAAGATTTAATATCCACCGTAGATCTAACATCCTACGGTTAAAAATGTAGGGAGCATGGTGCTCCCTATTTAAGTAGGGAGCACCTACATTGAACCCAATTTTATATAGAATATGAATAAACTAAAAAAATGTTAATCATTAATCATCACTATATATTGATTTCAAATAGTAATCATTTAAGCTACTAATTATGATATTTTTTTTTGCCTATGTTCTCACACATAATGTTTCCTCCATTTTTAGTTCTCTTCCTTTTTTTCCTTATTTCCAATATGGAAGTTCTCTTTTGTTATCTTGCATTTTATTTCTCTTAACGTTTTTCCTTTTATTTCATCCATTAATTTCTTCCTTTTCTCTCTTTTGTTTATCTCAACATTTTATCTTTTATTTCATCCATTAATTTCTTCCTTTTTCCCTCTTTTATTTTTCTCTCAAAATCTTTCCGTTTTATTGTATCCATTAATTGTTTTCTTTTCCTTTTTTTTATATATCATGTTTCCTTTTAAGTTTTTCCCTTTTTAACTTTCTCCTCCCATAATTACTATATCGATTTTATTTTTAACATTATTCAAGTTATTTCCATATCTTCCTATTGTCTATTTTCAAGCAAAATAACCTTATTTTTTTTAATTGGGTTGAATGCCATTTTTTGGTTCAATTAAGGTTTTTGATTCTATCCAATATTTTTAAATTGACTATAGCTCTGTTTGGCACGCATTTGAATTAACATCTACAGTAACGTATAGTGTGTTGACCAAGTCAATACGCTAGTTAAGGTGTTTGGTAAGCACAATTAATAATAGCGACAAAGATTGAAACTCAGTGTTTTGAGACACTTGACAGACCAACATCTAGGGTAGCGACAAACTTATGAAAATTTATTTCCAAATATACCCTCAAAATATTTTAATATTAGTTAATATTTGTATGAGACACTTATTGTTTTATATTATATTATCACTTTATTATTTATTATTATTTTATTAACTTATAAATTATTTGGTCAGCTATTTATTTTATTATTATTTATTAACATTAAAATATTTAAAATAAAAATGTGTTATTCAACTTATGACACATATATTAATGTAATTTATTAAATAATTGTATGTACTCTTTTTAGTCATTTTACATTTATTGATTTGTTCAAACGCTGCATTTGCCAAACACTTTTATTAAATTTAATATTTCAACTTATGACACATATATTAATGTAATTTATTAAATAATTGTATGTACTCTTTTTAGTCATTTTACATTTATTGATTTGTTCAAACGCTGCATTTGCCAAACACTTTTATTAAATTTAATAATTCACTCGCTACCGCTAATCGCTAATCTCTAGTCGCTAATCGCTATTCGCTATTTACCGCTAGTACATGCCAAACAGAGCCTATGTTGAATCGAATTGTTCAACGGTTGGTTAATGATTGAATTGGTAGGATAATCAATCTAACAAGTAATTGATAGATTATGATCTCTACTAAATTTGAGGCATTGTCAAGTTTTTTTTTGAAAAAAAATAGTTAAATTATATGTTAGCAAGATATGTTGAAGAGTTCAAATACAAAATCCGTAAGAGTTCAAGAGGAGAATTCC
Organism: Pontederia paniculata; assembly: GCA_001647135.1. Classification (NCBI taxonomy): domain Eukaryota; kingdom Viridiplantae; phylum Streptophyta; class Magnoliopsida; order Commelinales; family Pontederiaceae; genus Pontederia; species Pontederia paniculata. The sequence continues at coordinate 16,979 of LTAE01008409.1, read as the reverse complement.
CCTCCCAAAATAGATGAGAGCTAGCTAATCAAGCAAAACTTGCTATATAATATGGTGCACAGTTGGCCTCTCTATAAATGTGTCTAATTACAAAACACTCGAATTCATCTAAAGATTTCTAATAGTATGAGATTAGATTCATTAGTCTCCACAGGCAATGTGGTTGTCGGTTAATGATCTGAACCACATTGGATGAGTCACTGTCGACCCAAAGTCGATGGATCCCTCAAGGTCCAGTAGTGGAGAAGTATGAAGATATAAGTCATTATCTCCACATGTTTCCGTGAATTGCTCCTACAACGGTGAAAGCACTAGTGTGAGTATGTATTATGAATCTTGCATCCCCAGCCCAGTCCCATTTGGTTATGTAAAAGATCCATCACAATTCATCTTGAACAATGTGGGGGTGATGGCTCCTTTATGATTCATAAAGGTTTAATTGAGGGAGGTCCTTCAGAGTTGTGGGTGTCAACATATTCTTTGGAGCTAGCCAAGGTCCTCTCCAATACGGTAGCGATGGTGGCTAACTTGGAATTAGAATGCATATCATTGACTAACCTCCATAAACGTTAGTGATAGTGAGTTATAGAAGATATAAGTCGCTTACGAGAATAAGGATCAAGGTGTTTGATGCGTGCTAATTATGCAAATAAAATCGCTAGCAAGTGCATTAGTCGTATCAAGTAATAAAGAAAGTGAATAGAGTGTGATCCCACGAGAAATTTATTCTACCAATTTCTAACACAATATTTTAATGAGAGGGGTACATTGAGTTTAATAAAATTATTGATTATGAAAATAAAGATTAAATAATGGTAAATATCCAACATTGAAGTGTCAGAATTATGATGACTTGGGCACTGAACTTGAATGAATAAAATAAGAAAAATATGAGTTTTTAATAAATCAATTTCAGTTTTTAGTCTTTCTCAAGAGAATTAGGGTTTACTGGAATATAGATGTCATATCCAGGATGCATCTATTAAATCAAATCTGATAAAGATAATCGGTCATATCTAGGATGTCAAGTCTCTTATTAGGGTTTGAAATGCATTAATTTATAAAACCTAGACTGAGGATTGTTCCTATCCAGGATGACAATTCCACATATCTCACACCCAATGTTCTTATCCAGGATGACACCATATATGACATGCAATGTATAAAGAATAAATAAATTTCTAAAATCCAATACATGCAAATAAGTTATTCTTATCCAAGATGATAACTTATTCATAAATCATAAATCGAGAAAACATTTCATGGAAATCCAACAAAGCATGCACATGATATTGAAAATTAACTCAAATGGATATTCACAAAATTTAGGGTTCTCAGTTTCCCTTTTTACAAGAAAATTTCTTCAAAAGAAAATTACTCTAAAATATGGGAGTTCATCCTTTGTATAGATGGGAGAGGATTATACAAGAATAATTACAAATAAAATAATATAGAATAATTACATCTTGAATTTCTTGACGATCGTCAATCCTGCAACACTTCTTCTTCTTCTTCTTTAAGTTCTCCCAGGCTCCAAGCACTCTTTCTCTAAGGTTTTGAGTGTTATTTATAGGGATGGAGAGGCCTTGGGATGATGAAATTCGTCCAGGATTAGAGTAGGGTTGATAGAAAATCAGAACCGTTAAAAAATTACATAAAAAATACATTTATATACACCGCAAACTGTCACAGCCCATGAAAAATGTCACGACCGTGACCGAACGACAGCATACTCGTGAGTTTGTCACGGCCGTGACTGAACAATGGTGTTGATCCCGTGATGCGACTTTTTTGACCTATATCAAATCTCTGGCAACAGAGCCAAAAACTTGATGCGTTCTAAATACACTAGCAAGCGCACTAGTCGTTCAAGTAATAAAGTGAAAAGAGTAAGGATGTCGAACCCATGAGGACTAATGTAACCTAGACTTATCTAATCCCAAAAGTAATAGATAAAAGATTTAATTTCAGTTTTGATTCAGAGATGAAAAGATAAGAAAAGATGAAATTTTAGAGATGAGGTCAGATAAGATCAACTCAGACAAAGTTGGAAGATTTAGGACTCTCTCACCACTAATTCAAATTGAATAGAATTGCTCCTAATGATGGACTAAGTTCTGCCTAAAATGTGATCCTCTAAATAGACGCAATCACCTATCCTAGGTTCAAATTTGTTGAGGACGTTCAAGCGAATCCACCCTAAATAATTTTTAATCTAAGATACTTTAACAATGCAAAACTTAAACTGTTGACCGCTTAAGCAAGTCCAATCAACAGGCCACACAATCTGAATCTCCCGAGAGTAATCAGATTGTGACACGAATTGTTATGACTTAATATTCAAAGATCGATCCCTCCTAATGCTCATACCAATAAAATCAATTACCCTAGACAGTCAATAAAAGAACTTCATGATCATCAAAGAGAAAGAACAACATTAAGGACAACATTCATGTTCTAAAAGAAACAAATCTATAAACTCAAATCTCAAATAGGGTCCAGAAACTCCCTAACAAATATAACTAAACATGATAAAAGTTCTTCCAAAAGAATAAGAAATCAAATAGTAGATCTCTGCAGAAGATCTCCAACTCTTTGCTCTTCTTTCGCCTCCAAAAGATCTGAATTTTGCTTCAGGCTTCGGGTAGATCTCTCTAGCTTCTCTTCAAAAAATTGTGTCTCTATTCTGTGTATAATCTGAATATCTCTGCTATATCATCTATGATATATTATGGTTCATCCTCCTTTTTATACCCCCTCTAGATTAGGGTTTCATAGTAATATGTAGTACTCTCGATCTCGATCAATGGCTGTGATAGAATCCCTTTAAAACCTCTTCTAAATCTTCAGAAACATCTGCCAATCAAATCTTTAGAGTCCTAGATCGAATAGAAGTCTTCTGGGCCGTCGAATCTTATAAAATCTGCGAAAATATAAATCTGCGACAATCAATCACGGCCCGTTACAGAATATAACGGCCCGTAAGTGATCAATTCTTCCTCTGGTCTTCGTCTTCACGGTCCGTGATGGAATGTAACGACCCATAAATCGTGCACAATTTTCCCGAGGCGATTTTCATACTTACGGTCCGTGATGGATTATCACGGCCCGTAACATCTTGTTGTAGCTTCGGCATCGCTTCGGCATACGTCGTGATACGCTCTTACGCCTCGTGATATACTTAGTAACGGCCAGTAACCATCCGTAACGGCCCGTGACGGATTCCTGATGGGAACTTTTGGCAAGGTCGTAATGCTTTATAGCGGTCTTGAAAACCATAGTTACGACACGTAATGCGTGATAACGGCTCGTAACGACTTGAACTTGGGTTTGCTGCAGCCGTGATGTTGTAATGGCTCGTGATGGCATGTTTCAACTGCTTTTATACCTTCATCACGGCCCGTGAAGGACTTGTCACGACCCGTGATGGGCACTGGAAATTGAATTCATCTTCGTAAATGCGTGTTTTTGTGAATTGCTTCCAGCCATTAGTCTTTTCAGTTGATTTTATGCAAAATAGTCACCAACAAGAATAGAATCATTACTCGAAAGAATATGAACAAATAAAGAGTAAAATAGATGCATGCGATGTCAAAATGACTCAAAATTATGCCTAATGCAGGCTCTAAAATATGTTATAATTTGCATGCATCGAATACCCCCAAGCTTTAGATCTTGCTTGTCCTCAAGCAAGCACAAAGGAAGATTCAAGAAATTTCCATCATAAACATCTTGTAAACTAATACTTTTCTCCTACCACCCTCTTACTTGTGCATCACAAGAGCCTATCACCTTTACCCGAGTCGGGCTCCATAGAATTTCTGAATCTTAAACATATTTAAATAGTCTCAATCTCAGCATTATGCAAAAGAAAATAGTCTATCAAGTAAGAACATTAATATTGAATATGCAAGTATGAAGTAGACTTATACTTTTTCTTAGTAATCAATTTTTTTTTGCAAATTCTCATCTTCAAACAGAATTTCACAGGGAAGTCCATGTAACGAGCTTTCAACCGATGGATCCCAGACCAGTTGGCCTTAGGTCACCAGGGTTAAAAAGTCCCCTACGGGTGTACTTGCTCAAACATTCCCAGAAGCTTAAATAGAGAGAAATCAAGTTGATGCTTAAGTAATTCTTTATATTGCACATGGTGATCCGTGTAGCAGGCTTTCAATTGATGACGCCCAGGCCATATGACCTTAGGGCAACAGGTGTTAAGGAACCCCTCTAGCTTACTTGCCCGAACTCATCAAGGTTCCAAAGAATACCTTGAGCATCAAAATGCTCCTCTCAATTTTTCAGATATTCAATTTTCAAATAATGCAATTTTTTCAAATTTTTTTTTTCAACTAATTAATTTTTTTTTCATGATAAGCCCAAAAGATACTTATATGTTCAATACAATTGCTATCACTCTCAAGGCTAAAGAAATACGAATATAAAATACTGAGCTAGAGTATCGTCTAAGAATTCATAGTTCTAAGTGACAAGACTCAAGTTCCAATATTCAAGTCTCAAATGATAGACAATAAATAGACTAGCAATTGAATTTCATGGATCTAAAAAGATATCTTCGAGTTTGACAAGAGAGACAATAAGATGTTAACAAGGGATATTAAGATGTCGAATGATATTTTTGGATTTTTCATTTTTTTTTTAAATTTTCAAAATTTTCAATTTGTTTCCAAATTTTTTTGTGATTTTCAATAATATGATGATAATGCAAAACAAATATGAAAAATGCAAAACCTAAGCAAATATGATGCATGATAATGCAACTACCCCCAAGCTTAAACCGAACATTATCCTCAATGTTTAGGCTCAACCAAAGAGAGGTAAACAAAATGTATGAAAAGAAAGTAAAAATAATGACTCGAGAAATTAGAAAAGAACAGACACGACCTGATCTACTCCTATGGTGGCGATGTGTGACTAAGGGAACTGGTAGAATAGTCGTGCTTCATAATCTCTGGTCCATATGATAATCGTATATGCGTTAGACCATGTTCTCCATCCTCTCCAGATGATCATGTATGTCCCTAGATGTCTCCCTGCATAGATAGATTGAAATACATAGCATAGAAATAAGTTACCTTGGGTCATCCTCTTGATTTTGTTGTTCTGGAGGCCATGATGGTCACGACCATTGAAACAAGGTTATGGACCGTGAAGGAATGGATCCCGGGGCGTGACGCGGTGTAACGATCAAGGCAGAAGTAGTAGATTCTGAAATAGCAGCACATAACGAGCCGTGAAGAGCGGTAACAACCCGTGAGATGATGTTTTGATGCACGTTAGGCTGCTAGGGGCGATGGGAGATTTCTTCATCACGACCCGTTACTATTTGTAACGGCCCGTAGGTCGGATAAAAATGGGGTAGCTGATCTGAACATGGTGACTTACGGGCCGTGATAGGATCTTACGGCCAATGACATGATATTACTGTGTTATAAGATGATTGTGATGAATTTTCACAGGTCATGGGTCGGGTATTTTTCTAGTGGAGGTTCTGCCAGATGTGACTTACGGCCCGTGATACAGTATCACGACCCGTAATGAATTGCTTGAGACACTATTGTAAAGGTCTTGATGGAAATCACGACTCATTAGCTCAATCGGAGGTTTCGACTTCTAGGAGTTACGACCCATGATTTTGCATCACGGCCCGTAATGACACGCTGCTGAAATGTTGCTGGCCGTGATGATCTGTAGTGGGGAGTGACTTCATGTTTCACGGCCCGTGACTAGGTGTCACGGCCCGTGATGGAAGAAGGCAGATTTTGATGTTAAAAAAAAAGAATTTTTTTAATAAGGCAACCAGATGCCTGACTTGACGACCAAGACTAGGATGATTGGATGACTGGAATTGTTGAAGAAAGGCGCTTGTTGGAGACTGCTTGCTTGTGTTATGGCTAGAAGTTCTTGAAATATTCTGCGATGAGTTTGATAGCTCGTTCTCCTTTATGCTCAGAATTCTCCTTTCTTCACCTAGGACCTGGTCACAATAAAACTTGAAGAAATTCTATGAGATATCATAAAATAAATGACCTAACTAAACCAAATGAAAACAAAAAGAAAAGTGAGAGAATTGGGTTGCCTCCCAACAAGCGCCATTATTTAACATCGTAGACTCAACGCCTCCAATTAATGTTTAATTCTTAGAACGAGGGGAATTGCGAGCGATGATGCACCCAATTGTCTCCAACTTGTGGTAACCCTCTGTAGTAATTTTTGCTTTGCCCTTGTTTTGTGTTTTCAGATTCTTCTCTAGCTGATTTGAAGATGGGCTCTTTGGTCGCCATTGTTTGGATGAACTTGGTGCATATGAATTTGGTGATGACAATGCAGATGGTGTCCCTCTCTCCTGTGATGGTGGATGAATAGGAGCTGAAGTTGTAATGATTGGAATTTCCAAAGGTGAGCTCCTCCTTCGGACTTTTTCATCCTCAATAATGTATTCGCTTGTCTCCTTTACTCTCCATTGAGTAGTCCATCTCTGCTGATATTGTCTCCTAG
>LTAE01008408.1:2771-18921 GCA_001647135.1 Pontederia paniculata | reverse complement strand
CCCGTGATAGCTGATGTGACTTGCTAATCTTCTCTGAACTTCACTCCTTCTTCGGCATCATGTTTCCTTAACTACATCAGCCGCCTATATATGTGATTTTCTGCATAATTACACCAAACAAGAGTAGATTTCGGAATTGAAATAATATAAACAAATAAAGTAGAAAATAGATGCATGCAATGTAAAAATGACTCAGAATAATGCCTAATGCAGACCCTAAAATATGTTATAAAATGTATGCATCACCCACCGTGCATGTTCAATGTCGAATCTTTACCATGGTCGGGGATGCTGCAACACACGATGATGGTGCCCAACACCAACCACAATCTCCAGCTACACTAGGGTCGCCTCCAGCAACACCAGTAGTCGGTTTTCCCACACCTCCGATGGGCGACGACTTCGACTTCGAGGGATTATCGCAGCGTTATCGGACGTTGCAGGACCTGATGGGCGCCACTGAGGAGATCATCGAGTATGAATACAGTGGCATGTGTCTACTTGCAGCCGAGGAACCATCGAGCATAGAAGAAACACTTGAGGAACATGCGTGGTGAAGTGCAATGGAAGCTGAATTGGAATCCATTCACGACAACAAGACATGGGAGCTTGCTGCGCTCCCACCAAGATACAAGGCGATATGATTGAAGTGGGTCTTCAAAGTTAAGAAGGATCCGACGGGCAACATTGTTAAACACAAAGCTCGTCTCATCGCCAACGGCTATGCACAACGCCAAGGAGTAGATTTCGATGAAGTGTTTGCTCCAATGGCGCGGATGGAGACCGTGCATCTACTGCTCGCTCTAGCTGCACACGGCGGTTGGCAGGTGCTTCACATGGACGTGAAGTCTGCATTCTTGAATGGAGAACTGGTGAAAGACGAGTATGTGCAGCAGCCTCCTAGTTTTATCGACGAAAGCAATCGCGACAAGGTGTTGAAGTTGAAAAAGGTGCTATACGGACTGCGACAAAGCGTTGCGAGCTTGGAATGTCAAGCTTGACAAGGAACTGCTTGGATTGGGATTCATGAGGAATCCACTAGAGCACGCCGTGTATAGACGCGGCATAAGCCAAAATGTTTTGCTGGTTGGGGTGTATGTTGATGATCTCATCACCACTAGGTTGAGCAAGAAAGATATTGAAGCATTCAAGCTGAAAATGAAAGAGAAATTTATAACTGAACTATTTTGTATATAGTAGATAATGTCGCCATCTCAAAATATCATTCCATTTTAACTATTTTTATATTTTAGTTTCTTCTTTACTTTCTCCTATTTAATTTTTATCTTAAATTTGAATTTTTATATGTTTTTATATTTTGTATTTGAATTTTTATTTTTTTCATATTTTAATAAAGTCAAAGTTTAATTAGGCATAATATGAATATGGGACCTTAACTTTTACTTAATTTTAACTACTTATTATATTTTTAACATTATGAATATTAGCTAAATATATATATATATTTTGCATTAGATTAAATATAATAAATTCCATTATATTTTTTTATCATAATTGATTCATTTCATTTGTGAAAAATTATCTTCTTCAATTTTATCATTTTATAAACCTCGCCTTAGTTTTGCCGATTTAATTTCCTTTTGATGTTATTAGATGAATAATGAAAATATTCTTTTACCGAACAACTGTTTGAAAAAGGAAGAATGAATTTGCATACAATAAAAATTTGGAGTATATCCTCCAATATAAATCATTATTTTTTTTATTTCCAACAATCGTGCGTACATTATCAACTTAATCAAACGACTAAAATAAATATTTAATAAAAAAATAATGATCATATTGGATTAAAAACAACAAAATTATTTATTTGCATTATCTGACATTGAGCAGGATGAGAAAGTGAAACATGGACAACGAATGCATGTAGGTTCCAAAAGGCTTTTCTTTTTGTGAAGTATTATTGACTTGAGGCTCTAGCTAACCTTTATTTTAACTTCTTTATTTATAACTGAGTAGTGAGTTTTTTTCTTTGTCCCAAAATTTATGAGTTCTTTTCGCAAACTTGGGATACAATTCAAACATAATTTACGTCAATTACTTTGGACGCCGTTTGTGACTAGAGACGAAGAGAAGAAGTTTAGGTTAAACTAATTTTTAACCGTAATATTATCTTTAAGTAAATTAATACTTTAAGTCAGTTAGATCTTACGGGGAAAATATTTATATTAGGAGGAAAATAGTTGAAATATATGTATCTTTAAAAAAGTAAAAAACATTTTAAATCTTTTTTACATATTTTTTGAGAGAAAATGGAGGAGATTGAGATAAATAATATTTTTTTATGAAAGTAACGGTACGACTATTATTTATTTTGATGATTTTTTATTAATCATTTTGCATATACAGAATTATTATTATATATTTAAAATATAAATTATGTCTATAATTCAAGTACATATCCCATAGCATTGGAATCTTTTGAAATTAAATCTTTTTTTAGCTTATTAAGTGAATAAATTAATAATTATCAAAATATATTTGAATTTTTTTGTTAAATAAAAATTAATAATGTTTATTTATTCATATAATGAATATAATTAAGTAATGAAGAAATTCGAGTTCGCTGTAATTATATACATTTGTTGTTAGAAAATTATCATTATGGTAATAATTGTAAAATTATTGTCACTATAATAATTAATTATGGTTAGATAAATTAATATTCACGAATTTTATGATCGTGACTATAAAATATAATTATAATAAAAAATTGTTAAATGTGATTATTAATTTGTGACTATCAAATATGTTTATTATAGTATTATGTATGTACAAATATGCTCAAGAATTGATTGCTATAATTCATGTCAATGAAAAATAAAAGAGGACCAGTGGCTTAGTGTCATAGTTCTCTTTAAAGTTTCTCGATGATATGTTGATGGTTGGGTTTTTTTTTCGGTTACGAAGGGAGTCCCATTCGTTCTCTAAGCATAATAGCAAATAATATTTAGCTAGAATCGACCACAGAAGTGAATCCTCAAAACTTAATATTTCGCTTCTAACGTCTTATTTTGTATATCATAAGTATGGGCAAACAAATTAAGTGGGACATCATATGGAATTTGTTGTCAATTAAGTTGGCCAAACGATTAGTACTAATGTACTTTTATTCAAAGAAACACGCTTTGAGTCAAATTACAAAATAACGTCGTGGTAAACCCTACAAGAAGTCAACGTTCATGGGTTGGCCGTCCCTTAATTAAATACTTGAAGCTTCGAGACTGCATCAAGGCAAAGAATAAAGAGAGGGAGAACAAGCACGAAAATTAAACGAGACACAGTTTACTCGTGCGACGCACAACGTTAAAGTCACATAAAACACAACAAACATGAACATAAAAATATATTAATTGATTAGAACTTCCAAAGAGGTCAACTTTATGCGAGTATGAACAGTAGATTAGTTGCCGAATTTGCATTTCATGGTGTGGTCTCTCCAGAAGGTCTTATCTACGTACCTCATGATATCGACTATGTTAATTACGGAAGCAACAAAATAGTAATAATAGTGATTAGGTATGAGAAACATGTATAAGATGATCACCTTTGTATCGACAAATTATTGACGCAATAACAATATACGTATATGGCAATCAAACTGAGATGATCGACCAGGCTACATGCACGGTTTGATGGATCTCTCTCTCTCTCTCTCTCTCTCTCTCTCTCTCTCTCTCTCTCTCCTCTTTGAACATAATATTGGCATAGCTATGATTAAGTGTAGCTAGAGAAATCGCTCATAAAAATAGTATAATGATGCAATCTACCTATTTGGGTTGTTTGATCATATAAAGGAGGGAATCAAAAAGATTAATGGGATACATTTCACATATAATTCCTTTATTCGAATATAATAAATCTACTCGGCAAGATACCTAGTACACCTAATGTGCATCAGTGCATGTAATGTGTAAATGGTTTGTTAATTTGATCCTCGTATAATGCACTAAACAGACCTCACCAACGTATTGATTGTACACTTTATCCTAATTAATTACTTCTAGTATCTATATCTACTCAATGTCTAATGTAACCTATTATAACATATTTATATGCATTTTTCCTCAGATGCATGCACATGTCACTAATTCTGATATATTTTTTTCGATGTTCTAATTCTCTCCTTTTAATTAAATCTGTACTAAGAAGTTAGTGGCCCGAGATGTGAAGGTCAAGTTGAATCAATCCTTTTAGTCATATATGATCGACCCTTTTTTGTTGGATATGTATGCAGTTTTCAGGTTTAGTCATGTGAAATAAATAAAATTCTGATGACATGAATGTTCAAAATCAGCACAAAACATTCGTAAACTTGCTAAATAGAATTGAACAAAGATAATCAATAAAACGTTTGATTTAGGACATACTATAAATATGAATTAAAATTAGGTAATAGTTGGAATATAATGTGTAAGTCGAAAAGAAAATGATTAATGTATATGCATCTCATGAAGCATGCAGCATTTAGGGTACGTATGTTGTTTTGATGATAGCAAAGTGAATTATTTAAAAGTTATTCATTGAACACGAAAAATGATGTTGAAGGAAAAAGCTTTGTTACAAAAAAGTGTAAGACTCATGAATTTAATTAAATTGGAATTAATTAAATAATAATATTTTATTAGTTGGACTATGAATTAGATTTAAATAATAGTGTCCTATTCATTTTCAACTCGGAAGAAATCCTAAGGAACTCCTATAAATATATCCTTGGGGTGGAAAAAAAATCCTCATATTTTTTATGCCCTCCATTTTCCTCGAAGGCCATTACTTATTTCCCTAGTCATCAAGAAGGCATTTTCTTTCTCTGCATCTCTCACCTCGAGGATTAAAGGAGAAAATGACGAGTACCATGCAACCTTGATCGAGGGAAGGAAAAGATCTATCACTAGAGAGGAATGGGGAGAACAGACGTGGACGAGGAAGAAGAAGTTAGAGCATCAATAATTGAGATATATAATTAGGGGATCAACCTTAAGACATTGCATATGTTGATAGAAAGATCGTTAGAATATAATCCCTACATTAAAGTTATAATTTATGTATCAAATCGTTGAAAGTATTGTGCATGGATTATATTTCAGGACGGAGACAAAGACTACAACCATCATGGACATTGATGAATGAATAGATCTCTCCTCCTTCCTTAGGTTCCCAAGGATCTTAAGTATAGGTTTTGGAATGGAGTTGTTAGGCTTTGGAGGAGATTCGTTGAGATTTTCATAAGGCGGAGAAATTCACGACCCGTGAACTTTTATCATGATAATGAATTGGTTAGACATCGCCAATGTCACAAGCACGAACTAGAATTCATGGCTTGTGAACTTCATGTCATGGCCATGACTTGAAAGTCACGCTCATGAATGTATGATTACGGGTCGTAAAGTTGAAGAAAGGAGGTCAATGCTTCGGTCACTCCCGTGTAACATGCTCGTAAATGTGTGGTTATGAGACATGAAATTGAAGAGAGAGACTAATGCTTTGTTCACGCCCATGAGGTAAATTGTCATGCCTTGTGAAGTTGAATCTCGCACCCTTGAACGTATGATTATATGATTTCACAACCTCTGAAGATACCCATGACTCGTGATGTGTGTGTGTGTGTGTAACAAGATTGTGTCAACCCAACTTGGACCGTTCGATATCCGATGCGGGTTGCATTATGCCCGTAGAACGATAATGTAATGCTTGATCTTATTGTAATGATTCATGGTTTAATTGCATTGGATATTCTTTCCTAATTCTATGTATTGATCTAGGATGTTTCGAAGTTAAGCTAGAGGTTAGTGGTTTGCTCAAATGAAAATAGAATTAAAGGTTATTAATGATTGTGATTGAATTTGCTCATGAACAGAAGGGCCTTACCGATTGTGGAATTTATCTTGATTGCATGATTTTATCCTGATAGCATGATTATGTCATGATTGTAAGACCTTATCTTAACTGATTTCATCTTATAGATGAGATGATTAAGCTCGTTCGAGAACTATTGAGATTACTGATGAGCATTTTATGACCTAACTTGTCATTCTATGGCAGGATAACATGAATCTTCCATATATTAATAAAAGATTCATTACTGATTATAATGATTGATAATTTAGGACAAGATAAATAAAAAAAATGATTCTAAATATTGAGAAGACTTGAACATATTGACTAATGTGAATATTGCGCATCTTGATGTTTTTGCCACTTGTGGACTTATATCATTGAAAGAAAAAGTGGACATGACATATTGAATATTGTACATCATATGATGCAACTAATGTCCTTGCTATCAATGACACTAAAAAAGAAAGATACCCAAAATAAAAAAATATAAAGTAAAAGGAGCATGGTATTTATGCCATGATTGAATTATGGTCATTGAAAAAGGGAAAAGCTACAAGTAAGGAAAAAAAAGTAAATTATTATTTATAATGATGAAATATTAGGTCAGCATACTTCTTTATATATGCTTTTTCTTATTAATAAATTATTATTGTTACATAATATTAAATGTTATCGCTCATGAGAGAATTGTTTATTCGGATTTTGATCTTACAAGCGATGAGAATAATAATATGTGATGATATTGGTGATGCAGACATTTGTAATATAGTGATTTGCACATGATAGGAGTCTTGTTATGTCTGCTTAGTTTATATTAAGTTAAGTTTACTTTTGCAATAGAGGTTATTGAACTTTGAATAGTTATGATTTCTCTCTATCGAACTATATAAGAAGATGTGTTATTTGGCTAAACTATTATATAGAAATTTTATTTTAAAGCTATTATTTTCTGCATATGATGTTTTTTATAATTTGATCGGTCTATTAATCAAATGTCAAGTCAAAGAAAAAAATTATAGCGTTTTTAGAAGAGTATTTTGTTACGTGAGAGTGTTACTTGTAGAAGTGTTAAAAAAATAAATATTATCTTTTAAAACTTCATCTTTTTTCTTTAAAAAATTCTTCTCCCGATGATGTTATCAAATAATAGAAAATAGGAAACTGTTTTTCATTAAATAGTAGGTTTATTGAAATATTGAGGAAAGAAGGTTTATTGAAATATTGGCAGTTCTAACATGTAAGTATTGATGACTACGTACGTACCCATGTTTCCACTTCGTTGTCACAAATTCACACTGACGTCCGCACGTTATGGCCAACCCGTTACTTTCGACGTGTACTTGACCCTGTACACAACACACACACAACAGGCGGTGACATTGGCGTCGACTAAAAGATCCTCTCTCATTCCCCCAACATCATAAAATAAACTCCACCAATCAAAATAAAATAAAATCAACTCCACGAGCAAAAAAGAGCAGTCCAACAAGGCATGCACGCTGGTGTTCACCGGTCATCACCCCGTGCGTCAAACATAGACCATGATTTTTTGGCACTCTTGTTACTATATAAATACACACCACGCGAAACGAATCCGCAACCATATGTCTACTAAACTACCAGCCGTTCCATTGACAACAATGGAGGGCAAAGAACAGCTTCCAATCACGTCCACTACCAGCGCCATGCCCACCACCTGCTGCACCTCTCCATCTTCGACCAACATGGAGCTCAAGCTCAAGGTGGTCATGGCGGATGCTGAGAAGAACAAGAACAAGTCGCACGGTTTGACACCTGGCGGGCTATCCGTTCTCGCCGGTTTCCACGCCGGGTACTTCCGCATAAGCCTGTCACTGTGCGGCCAGGCCCTGCTGTGGAAGACCCTGAGCGAGCCGACGACAGACACCCGCGCCCTCCGACCGGTCGTCCGCGTGCTCCCGTCCGCCGCCTTCGTCCTCCTCTGGTCTCTCGCCCTCTTCTCCCTCGTCTCCCTCTGCGTCCTCTACGCTCTTCGCGCACTCCTTCGCTTCGGCCACGTCAAGGCCGAGTTCACCCACCACGTCGGTGTCAACTACCTATTCGCCCCGTGGATCTCGTGGCTCCTTCTCCTCCAGTCGTCCCCTGCCTTCATCCGAAGCGAGGCCGCCGGGTACCGCGCCCTCTGGTGGGCGTTCTCGGCGCCCATCCTCGTGCTGGACGTCAAGATCTACGGGCAATGGTTCACCAAGGGGAAGAAGTACCTGTCGATGGTGGCCAACCCTACGAGCCAGATGTCGGTGATCGGGAACATGGTCGGGGCACGGGCGGCGGCGCGGTTGGGGTGGGGGGAGATTGCGACTTGCATGTTCGCCCTCGGCATGGCACACTATCTCGTGCTGTTCGTGACCCTGTACCAGAGATTCGTCGGCAGCAGCAGCCTGCCGGCGATGCTCAGGCCCGTCTTCTTCCTGTTCATCGCCGCGCCCAGTATGGCCAGCCTCGCCTGGCGATCCATTGCCGGCTCCTTCGATACGGCCTGCAAGATGCTCTTCTTCCTCTCGCTCTTCCTCTTTACCTCCCTGGTACGTACGTATCTGCATGATAGTAATATATGTAATAGTATAAAGTTTTCTGCTTTCTGCACTCAAATTAATATTAAGAGTTCAAACTGTTTTATACGCTTGATTTTGCACGAATCTAAAGAATGAACACATACATAGCTTTTAAGATGTTAATAAGCCCATTAGCTCGTACAGAGAAATTGGCCCTCGAAATGGGATGTGGGAGTGAAAGTCGGGCTCTCAATCCTGGTGTTAGGTTTAGTTTGATTCGATGAAACTAAACTTTTTATAAAAGTAACTTTTTTTAAAGTATAAATATAAAGAAAGTAATTTTTTTTATGTGTTTGGTTTATGATTTTTAAATATGAAAACAAAATTATTTTGACTACATAAAATAATGTATCTTTGTTAAGAGAGAAAAATGATTTTTCGTATTGAAAAGTATAGTTTATTTTTACAAATCTTACATTCTTTTTCTATCCAACAAAAGTTGACCAATTACTATTTTTTAATTATCAAATGCTAGAAAGCGATAAAATTATTTTCTAGAAAAAATGTTTTGTGTGTGTGTGTGTGAAACGTTTAAGAGGACAATGCACTTTTTTTTCATAATACAAAATAGCCATCAACACATACACAAGAAAAATCTTGACGAGGTGAGAGGTCGCATGCATGCATTTATATACATAAATTTATATATTTTTTGGATTGGATACATAAAATAATGCATAGACGATTCTAGAAGTTGACCACATGACTCCACATCTGAAGAAGGAGGTTGGTAAGCTGATCTAACCTTCTCACTGCTTACTCTGTCAAATACCACAACTCATATAATAGAAAGCACGAAAGATGCAAACAAAAAAAAAGGAAGAAAGAAAGAAAGAAAGAAAAAAAGAAAGAAAAGAAAATAAAATAAAAGAAAAGAAAGAAAAATCTAATTGATCAGATGTTTGAACGATCGAATCAACGTATGCATTCATGCAATAAACATCTTCTTTTAAGTTAGGGTTTACAGGATACATCCATCCACGTGAGTAGTGCATGCATGCATATATCTTGCCTGGAATAATGCGTGATACATGTACGTATAGGTGTCGAGGCCAACGCTGTTCAAGAGGTCAATGAAGCGGTTCAATGTGGCGTGGTGGGCGTACTCGTTCCCGCTGACGATGCTGGCGATGGCCGCGACGGAGTACGCGCAGGAGGTGAAGGGCGGCGCCACCAACGGCCTCATGCTCATCCTCTCCATGCTCTCCGTCCTTGTCGCCCTCGCCCTCATGGTCTTCACCGCCGTCAAGACATCCAACCTCCTGCCGCACGACGACGATGACCCTTTCACACAACTGCCGGCCTCATCGCCGGCCGCTACATAGCGGTAGCTGCAGTTTGTCAGCGCCTACCACTTACGGCCCTTCGAATTTTTTTTTACTCTCATCTTAACAAAAAATGTGACCTTAATTATATCGAGGTTGCAGCGAAGTTGCACTTCACTTGCAGAATTTTCTGAATTAACACTAATCAATATTAATTTGTTTGCATGGCATGAGGTTTGCCTGCTCTAATGTAATGGCAGACTTTTGTAATCTTTTGATGTAATAATACAACTATAAGGTTTTCGACTTCTTAGCATGCACATTTTGTTGGTTAATTAATTAAGCATCAAGGTTTATAAGGCAGGGTCAGCTTTGCGCTACTTATGTTCTTTTAAGACCTGAAGACGTCGCTTTGAACATCGAAACTATTTTGTAGTAGAAAAACACCTTTTATTTTCTTTCTTTTTTGTTTTCCTCTGCATTTTCTAATTTTTCAATCAAAGGTGCAACAATTTGCATTCAATTAAAATAAATAGGTGTCCAATACCTAACCTTAGTCATCAAGCACAGAGTAAAAACTAAAAACTGCATGAAGAAAAGTCTAGGAAGCTAAAGCATGAATTACTTATGTGTAAAGCATTAATGATGAAAAAAATGAAGAAATATCTAGAGTGATAAAGAGCTTTTCCTCGCTGAGAAGATCTCGAGTTCGAATTTTTTATATGCAAAAAAAATTATTAAAAATCTTATTTATATAGATCCGAAGCGACACATATTAGTCAGAGCTACTAACTTCGAATAACGTGGGCCAAAAAAATAAGGTCAGTCTACTCCACCTATAATTTGTATAATGTAACTAGCACCTTTGAATCATTAATTTAGGTCGAAAACAACCAAGTTAGGTTATTTAATTCCAATGTGGCGTGTGGGTGTGAGTGTGTGGAGTTGAGGGTGGGGTTGGGGCGAGGGGGTTGGTGTGTGTGTGATAATATCAAAGTTTTTGTCTCTAATTGATTTTAAAATAACCAAGGTTAACACCCAAAAAAAATATATTCTTCTACAGAAAAAGAAATCAATTTTCATATTGTATTCCTTCCTCGTCTCTATTCTGCATTTGGCTACACAATTATTTGATTATATTAATGATATAAAACTGAGTTGGAATGTTAGCTTTAGACTTCGAAAACAAGTTGCTTGTCAAACTAGAAAAAAAACACTGTTAGCTCAAGGGAAAAATCCTATAATAAGAAAGAGAAAAATAGAGGTGCATACTAATTTGCTATGCACCTCCATTTTTCTTTTTCTTAATGGTCATGCACTTAATGCGGTGCATGATCTGGACTATTGATTTAAAAGTCCATGACCCAAATTATATCTAATTAAAAATCTGAGCTATTAATTGAATATAATTTGAGTCATTAATTTTTAAATCAATGGTTCAAATTATGCACTGCACTGAGTGCATAGCAAATTGTTATGCACCTCATTAATTTTAATAAGAAAAAATGAAATAAAAAAGAGGGAGAAGGATCCATGATATTTTGCTTTCCTGCATGCGTAATAACCGGCTGTACGTTCAAGATATTCCACCAGCTGAGAAATGACTGCAACTAGTCATGCATAAGGGGTTAGACACCTTCCACAACACTTTTTTTTCTATTTTAATTAGTTCACATTGAAGTAAGAAGCTCTAAGAAAAGTGGTCTTATTGTGTAATTAATCAGCACCCAACCAAAAAAAAATGAACACCAATGGAGAACAGTTCTATGGATGACTTCCATTCAGGCTGGCCACTTGATCCAAGACATCCCGTTAACTTTATAATGATGATTTCCAACACATCTCAGCACCATTGCAGGAGAGGAGGACAAAGTATAGACTTAAAAATCTGATGCTTAGGTCACCCCACAAAAGACAGCATGTAGGACTAGTAGCAAGTTATATGACCAAACTGCAGCAAGATCATTCAGGGTTTGAAGCACTTTTGCTTCAAGTGGTACATCTTCTACTTATTGTGGCCATTCCTTCCAGTTCCATGCAATCTAAAAGATTGAGAAGCATATCTGGACCACAAATATTACTTGCAATGAAGATGATATGGTTCAATGTTTGCTCTCAAAGAATCTTTAGTACCATTGTGTCCATTGTATATATGTATCTATTCCAGACAACTTAAACAGAAAGCCAACGAAATTTCCACCTGAAGGACAATGGAATGTTTTGTCTACAGTCAAAGCTCAGTACAAATTTATGAAAAAAAATACATCCTTAGATAAAAAATTAACAAATCAAATTGTTGATATACCAGTGAGAACAATTTTGAAACGATAAAATTTCATGATCAAATAACAAAATGCCATCTGATTAGCAAGACTTATGCTTCATCTTCATACATCGCACCTAAAAATCTCAGTTACAAACAATGAACAGAGAATGAATTCGAAATTGCCTATGTTCTATCCAAGTTTCAAGCAAAACATTCCAGAAAAAAGCAGCCATATTATCTGTCAAGATAGTCACAGAAGTGGTTTTATGCTTAAGGAAACATAATGCATTACAGCCAGGTCACAAAAAGTAAGTCAGGTAATATGTCCAAAGCTACATTTAGTGGAGGAGCATCCAAACAAGTGGAACCAAAGAGATTTAGCAGCATCTATAGTGAGGTGGAGAAATTGTCACAAGTACTACGACAACATGGGAACCTGTAAAATTCTCCAAGGTTACCAATCGGGCATACTATGAAAATTTAAGGCTTGGAATACTTGATAAAAACGCATACATATGTTCAAGACAAAAGTAATTAGACTTTGATGTATTTGCCATATTAGGCTATCATTTCCATAAAACTCATCAATGCCAGCAACTGAGCTGTGTCATTACCGAGGCTGATGCAAGTATATGACATATTACAAATTTAGTCTGCAAGAATTCGTAAACAGATATATATATTTATATATATATATGTATAGTATATGAATTTCGACTATCAAATTAAGTAATTTTTCAAAAAGATTCTTTTGTTAAAGTGAATTAATGTAATAAATAATATGGAGTAGATAATGATTATTAAAGCTGAAAAGTTAAATCTTTTTTTCTTCAATAACATGTTAGCAGTAAGAGCAAGAAACTATCTTCAGCAGTGCGATTTTTCTTTTGTCATTTATAAGAGGAACCTCATGTTTTAATACATATGAAAATAGAGGCACAAACTATCCCACTCATGACAGTCCTCTCTCCATTCTTATAATTCATATGCTATATCAAAGAGTTTTGAATTCATATCCCATTGTCTATAACTGAAGAGAGAACAAATAATTTGCAAAGATTTGGAACTACTATTTACAGAAATTTGCCAGTCAAATGATCACTATCACAACCTAAATCAATAAAACAACATAACATAAACAAGATGACAGGTTTGTGTAGCATATATATCCTTATGATGTTATAGATGTAAGAATTTAGATCTTGCATGTATATAAAAAAACCCTTTTCTATTGTAATCATGAAATTCAGGATCTATATAATTAATTTAACATAGAATATTTAAGATCATACTTGAAAAATTTGCACCCCAAAAAGATTGAATGGAATCTCTAACGTCTTGATTAATCTGTGAGAATCACATATGTGATTTCTCTAATAATATCCATACCAAGGCCGAGATGAATTTTGCACTCATAGAGGAGAGAATTTTTATGAGAGATTCATATAATTCTCAATAAAATATTTACATATTTATAAAGAGTTGGTTGTAACCAACTCAACTTTTTTCTCCCTTTTAACGATCATGATCAAATCATATCTTGGATCAACTCTTGACCATCCTATTAACTATTAATCATCGTAATTAGAGTTAGAACATACTTATTTACTAACAACTTCCACTTGCAATAACTCAATTTACCATGTCTCATATGGATAAACATTTATCCAATTCTGATGTGCAACTTGATGAGATTACGCATGTGTTAGCCACCTAAAATATCTCATCGAATATTTGAATTTGTTATTCAAAATTCATCTTTTATATCTTATTTGTGTGTGATCCATTAAGTTCACATCACTACAACCATAAGAGTTATATATCCAATATATCTACTACACAATTATCAATAGTACAATCTATTGATGTTCCCAATTTATTACGTAGTCTCTTAAAGGCCAAGATTGACATCTAGCAATATATTATGGCCCAGATAGTGATTTGAAAATCGGTGAACCTTTGAAATAATTTTTATATGCGTAGATCTTATTTTTCTCAATTTGAACATAGAAATTATAGAAGGATTATATGCATATTGAATATAGAACAATTGCATGGATATGAGTTTACTTTTTAGCTCCATCACAAAAGTTCCAAGTAAAATACAACAGTTGACTCCATCACAAAAGTTGAATATATGACTGCATCAAATGCTGCAAAGGAAGTAGCATGGATATTAGTTTACTTCTAAGCTCATGATTTTTTTTCAAGATCGCTTTATTGTTATAAAAGCTAAGTCGTAGCATATGTCATTGAGTCGAGGACTCATTAGAAGTACAAGCACATCCATCACAAAGATTACTTGGTTAATGGATACCGATAGATCAGTATATTGAATAATTTGACAAACCTTTTGGCTAAACCATTATATGTATCAAAATTCAATATGCATCTTGAGAAGGATTATATTTGTCAAATTATGTTGAAAAACCATTTGGTCATTGATGACATCCCTCCAATAGGAGTCATAGGTCCCTTATTAAACACTCACATGCTTTCCCATGCTTCTAATGTCACCAATAAATGTATTAATATTTCAAATATTATTGTTAACGTTATCAAATGAACATCATTAACATGCAAGACATCAATGACGTCTTAGATCAAAAGATCATAAAGTCATTCCATTTAAAAAATCTTACTAATAGTCCAACCATCAAGATTTTCATGTGGATCAATTTAGTGAACTTGTTATCTAACAAGCACATGTGTATTTATGAATAATGAAAACTAGCATTGTTAAACTGTTAACTAATAAACTACACAATCACCTATGCCCTATCATCAATCCTTTAGGTGATGAACATATTTTGAAGTAGACATCATGATTCTCATATTATGATCATATCATATCATGTGTCACAATTAAACTCCATGGTCAATGTCATTAAATCATATTTAAGACATATAAAGAAAAGCGATAACAAACTAGAAGTAAGCATGATTAATAATATTTATTAGATCAACTTGTGTTTAGGGCACAATAACGCTAAACTAAAATTCTCCCACTTGTCTTAAATCCAATATGTGACAAATATCAAATCATATACTCAAGATGCATATTTCATATAGATACATATAATGGTTTAGCCAAAGGGTTTGTCAAATTATTCAATATCCAAATCTCTTGGTAACCATTAACCAATTAATCTTTACGATGGATGTGCTTGTACTTCTAAAGAGTCCTCGGCTCAATGACATATGCTACTACTTCGCTTTTATAACAATAAAGCGATCTTGAAAAGAATCATGAGCTAAGAAGTAAACTCATATCCATGCAAGTTCCTTCGCAGCATTTGATGCAGCCATATATTCAACTTTTGTGATGGAGTCAACTGTTGTATTTTACTTGGAACTCTTCCAAATGACAACTCCTCCATTTTGAGTGAATATATACCTCTAGTTACAATTCCAATTGTCAACATCTAACATGAAGTCGGTGATACGATACTCAAGAACAATGCCTTAAGTGACCGGAATAATATATGATAATCAAGAGAAATGAGATCAAAAGCGAGATCAGGCATCGGAATATCAACCTTAAGATTACCAATGAACCAAGAAATCAATATTATAAATTAATGGATTTAATCACAAGTTTACCTTGTAATTAACAGTGGAAGTTCACGAAGAAGAGGTTGCAGGAGTTCCCTCACAACACAACCAATTAAGCCAGAATTTTTAATAGATTCAAAATTGTTTCAAATAATAAAAACTTGCGGTATTTATTAGTTCCAAAACACTCACTTTGACCAGGAGTAAAACCCTAACTTAGCCTACAATAAAGGACACTTATTTCCTAAAATAACAACTCAGTTCCTATAAGGACTCTAAACAGAATATTTGGTCCTAATTAATTTCGAATTTTTGAATTAAATAATTCAATTATAGGTTGTTTGTGTCTCTGATGCGAAAAATGCTGAACACGCAAATCAAAATGCTAGCAAGTGCACTAGTCGAACAAGTAATAAAGTGTAAGAGTAGAGTTGTCGATCCCACGAGGAATTATATAACTACCTAATTAGAAATCTGGGCTAATAGGAGATAACATTGGTTTCAGGATAGGTATTTCAGAAAACTAATACTATAGATATAAGTATATAATAATAATATATAGGGAGATAACTAGGGCTGGATACTCAGTTCAAGATAGATATTCAGAATTTATC
>LTAE01008407.1:6479-20635 GCA_001647135.1 Pontederia paniculata | reverse complement strand
TATATATATATATATATATATATATATATATAGTCGATTGTTTATTTCCGCTTGACTAGCTTAGAGCCTATTTAAACTAAGCTGATAAATTTATCAAACCTAATTACTCATTTATTATTATTTGAATGTTTGATAAAAAAATAAGATAATCAACTTGTCCTTTTAGATAATTAGCTAAAAAAATTACACCACGAGGAAAAAGGTTTTAGTAGCCAATAGGATTGGTCCCTAAACTCGAACTTGTTGAACTTTAGAATTTAG
This sequence comes from Pontederia paniculata, assembly GCA_001647135.1. NCBI lineage: Eukaryota > Viridiplantae > Streptophyta > Magnoliopsida > Commelinales > Pontederiaceae > Pontederia > Pontederia paniculata. The sequence continues at coordinate 20,374 of LTAE01008407.1, read as the reverse complement.
GAAAAAATATTCTTTTACTCTAAATATATCGTATTATTGAGCATTAAAAATGTATAAGTCATCAGTATTTCAACTCATTGATTATTTTTTTTATAAACTTCATTTAAAAATACTTAGGTAAATAATTAAATTTGAAAATAATTTTATTATATAAAAATAAAAGAATAACTTAATTCGTTTTGTTGATCTATACTCAAAAGTTTAAGAATTAATTGAGACTTTTACAAGCTTGCCTGAAATTAAAATTTTGATCACTATTGTTTCCAGCGGCCAAATAAAATCTGGTCGCTTGGAGCCGCTGGAACGCCGTTGTAGAAGTTGCCGACCTTTTTCTGGTTTTGGTCGGCATAGATCAAACCGTTTGTCGCGAATAACCACCTTCAATATCGTCTAATTTGCTTCGTTACTAAATGCTTATTATTGTGTACCAAACTAGGTCATTAAATGTATAATATTAGCACCTTATCATATTGGTCATGAAAAGTATACACTTTGTTCGCCAAATATGAGATATAGCACCTCACATGTTTAATAATTTATAAATGAATAATACACATCAAATTTTAACAACTTTTTATGAAAAATATTTATATACATATAGCACTAATATTAATGAAAATAAATTGCCAAAAAAATTAAATTCTTAAGAAAATCATTTCTAAAAGACTAGTAATTTATTTTCATGTGTTTCATAAATTAAACTTAAATATAGTTGAAAATTTGTCTTGGGAATATAAGAATGATAAATTAGTGAGAGAAACATTTATCATCTTGCAAAGAATAAATTATTTCTTTAACTTTTAATATACTTTTATGATCAACATGAAAATATTTTTCGGATGACTGAGTTTTTTATTATTATTATTATTATTATTATTATTATTAATATCAAGTATTAAAATTTGAGGAATTCATTTTCTAATATGAGATGACATTATCCATCATCCACTTCAAAAGTTGAAAACGATATGCGTCTTTACTAAAACAAGTCCACTACAAAGGCTAGTCCAAAAAAAAAAAAAGAATAAATCCACCACCAAAGCTAAAATAAATCCACAAAAAAATTATGCTGGTAAAAGAGCGTCTAAGAAACATTATTTTCAATATTATCTCTAGCTTGAGCTTGTTGTCCACTCATAATTTTTTGGATAAGCCTTTCGTCCTTTTTTCCCTTAAAATGCTATCAAATTCCTAGTGCTCATAATGCATGCTTTCAATAATTTTTTTAACATCACATCAAGGATATTTTTATAAAGTTTAACATAATATGCATTAGTTTATTTGTTTGAATTTATTTGAATACGTTTTTTATAGAATTTCAATATTTTGTTTACAAATTTCATAAATACAGGGTAGAGTTTGGAAAGAAATTCAACACAACTTAAAATTGATTTCAAATGAGACATGAGAATAGCTCATTCTTTTGACAAATTTCAGCGGAAAATGAATCAAAATTTCATTCATACAACTCCTTAGAGGACTATCTAACAAATTTGAAGATAAAAGGGATGACTTTCTCATTCGTCTTCTTTGAAAAAAAAACTCTTTAACTTTATCATACTCTTTGGGATCAAATGAAATTATATTTAAGCATATTTGAAAGAATTTTGATGGTTTAAAAGTCAACTTAAGAAGAACTTACGAATTTAATCGAAAAAAAAATCATCTTTTCCAATTATGATTTGAAAATATTTTCAAACCATCTCTAAATTTGTAAGACACTTGATGATACCTTTAGAGATATCTAAGGTCAGATTTAGTATGCTATAATTCTAAAGAAGTTCTACAATATAAAGAATAAGTATAATATTTGAAAGCTTGTTGTAGAAGTTTTTTAGGGACTACATTTGGAAAGGGGATCATGTTGGAGTCCACCTTCATCCAAAGAGTATTGTCTTGTTCTATTTTATGTTGGGATAGATTACTCTCATATTTGTTATTGTATTAATTAATTTTAGATAGTTTTGGTATTTTGGTATTAATTATTCTGTTGCTTATAAACATGATTATCGTACGTGGTCTATAGTTTTGATTGAAGTTTTAGTTAGTTATTAAGTGGGCAATGTGATAATCTTTTATTTCTTGACCTATGTAGAATTTATCTTTAACTTTATGCTGAAGCAAATCATGTCTCAATGTTATTATAGTTGGTAAAAGAGTATAAAGATTATGTGGTCTATTGCATTATCCTGATAAAAGTGATTCAATAGTATATGCATATACAACCCATTGCATCCTAAATATGATAAGGGGCTTTTCAATTTTATTAGGATTAAGGATAATTGATTTATCTAATAAAGGATGTCATACTTTACGTGTTCCTAATTCCTTTTTAGATCCGGATGTATGTTTATTCATGTGATTCAACTATTAGTGGTAAAAAATAATTTAGTCTTCAATTTATTTAAAAGATTTAATGAAGGTGTACCCTAATTAAGTAGGGTACATCCTGTATCCAACTTTGTAGACAATTGGATTTAAAATCTATGTTAAATAAATAAATAAAAAATATAAATCTCAAATAGGTTATTTATTTTTAATCGCATATCTCATATCCGAGAGTTCATAAGATAGGAGATATGATGTACCCTACTTAAGTAAGAGCATACATTCATTAAATCCTTATTTAAAATTCTAATCATCATGATTTAATTATTTTTTCTATTTATTTTTTTGTTTGCAAAAATAATTTTCAAAATAAAAATTTTCTCTTATTCTTGTCATTAGGTTTACAATTCCTTGTGGTATCAAAAACTCTACTCATTAGTTTTACTTGATACCATTAATGCATTTGCTAACAATTTTGCTTGTCAATATTTTCCAATGAAGTTTTTTTGGCCTTGTTGTTGGAAAACTAATTTAACAATTTTATTTTGACTTTTTTTAGCAACTTTGAAATTTTTTTATTCTTTTTATTTGACTTTTGCATAAATTTGATGAAAACTATAAGTGTATGCAAATTTTAGAGGAGGTGACCAACTACCTCCACATACAATTTCAGGATGTCATAAGGGGTTTGCCCCACTTTCCCCTCCCTTCTAGTTCGTCGAAAGGAGGGGCAAAAGCCACAACCACCTCTCGATGGCCGCACCCTTCAACCAAAGGGAGTTCTTCGTGAGGTTTGGGAGGTCAGCGACCACCCTCCACTTGCCTTGAAGAGCAGTCACCCTCGTCCCCTCTCCATCTAGTTCTCCATAGGCAGAGGAGGCAATTCTAAAGAGACATGGCATGTCATTTTATATTATTTCTTTATGTCATGGAAGAGAGAGAAGACACTTGATGTAATGTCTCAATTTTTGGAAAAAAATATCTGAAATTTAATTTAATGGGAGAACAATAGTTTAATGGGAAAGGCCAAACGATTCACAACCTTTAGAATTCAGTTTTAACACCATAACTATGGGAATTTAATAACTATTAATTTTCTTGAGTGCCTCGTCAGAATTCTCTTTTACTTCCTTTTCCTCCCATTCTCAACTCTACTCTTTTCTTTCCTCTCTTTTGTTCTCTCCTCTTCCTCATGTGTCGGACGAATGGATAGGAGGAGCCAGGAGGGAAGCCGACGACCTAGCAACGATCCGACAAAATTGTGATGTAGGTCAATACTAGGAACGGGCACAAGGAACCAACCAATCGTCAAAAAGGTGTGTTTAGCGGAATCAAACAATAAAGTTTTCTTTAACCATTCAATTTAGTCTTTGAATCAAATTCCAACCTCATATGCTATCCTTAGATTCTGATTCTTACATGCATGATTACGGCTCAATTTTTATGAATTAGAATGATAAAGATTATTTTATTCTTCTTACATCATGCCATAATTGTTCTTGTGATTCATTTTCCTTTACTTCATAAATCATCTGTTTATCAACGAGAATAATACCTCATGATCCTCATATGTCTTTAAGTATGAGTATAATAAAATATTTCAATCATCGGGTGTTAAGGAAATGTTAAATTAATTATTTGCGGTGAACGATACGGTTGGACCAAAATACGATCGAGATGATCGATACGACCGTATTCTCCAATATGGTCGAGGTAAAATATCATCAGTTAGAATCTATAATATACATATTAACTTGATATGGTTGTATCCACAAAGACGGTCAAATGGAAATCGACTCGGGTTGACCTATATGGGTTTTATCTGCCAATATGGCTTGACCGAAATCTCATTGGCCTAAATCTATTTCGAACACCATATTCAATATGACCGCATTGACCCCTACAACCTAGCCATATAGATGTCATGTACACCATGATTCTTATGAAAATTATATTTCAATTGTCTAGTTTGATTCTTCTACATTATCTTGGAGTTTTCATCATGCTCCTATCAATAGATTTTTGAATTTCCAAGTCTTATGATCCTTGAATCCATTCAAAACCGAAAGATAACTAATATGCTAATAAAGATAAAAGATGAAAGTTGAGAGATGTCATGCTATGATTATGCATTGGAGATACAATTTACCATTATCGAGGGACAAATAGAATAGTTGAAGTCAACATAGTGAAATTACATGATCGACGAAGGCAAAACACTTTCGTCACTATTCTTATTGTGTGAGATTCTCCATGCCATGCACGAAAAAGATTACATTGAAGGTGTGTGGTGCATCCTTCCCTAAGGAAAGATCATTTGTCAGGGCTTGATCCACCAATGACCTTATCCACATATGGATGTATTATTTTTATGACATACCATATAAAGTGAATACATAACTCTTTCAATATAAAGAAACAAAGAAATTGAAGAAACAACTTCCATGATTACCAATGTTAAAGATGAACATACTGATTTATCGATTCTTAAATGACGATTACCAATTTATTGATTATTAATGATGACTATTGAATTATTAATCCATAATGATGATCATCGATTTATCGATCCTAAAATATGGATCATGGATTATTGATTCTTAATGTTAATGTTAGTGTACTATACAACATTACCCATATGATGTTATTGAACTCCCATCGATCATTGAGTCAAAGGTATGATGACATCGGTTTCTAGAGTTTACGGATTTATTCGATGAGGTTCTACTAAACTACTGAACATGATTAATGATACTCTACACTTGTTCCATTTTTATCATATAAGTCATTTTATTGCTATATTGTATCATTGATCCATAACTGGAATTATTATGTTCTTGTACATAAGATAAAGCTTTATTTTAAATATTATGTTATTCACAAGCTTTTCAAAAGATTAGAGAGAACTATGAGTATTCACGGATCAGATTTGACCCGACTCGAATCCAAATTTGATCCAACCCGATTGCTTTTGGTCGGATTGGGTTGAGTCGGGTTGATGACAAATTAGTCGTCAAATCCGATCCATGAGTCGGGTTGGATTGGGTCGAGTTAGCGGTTTACTCGATTGTATTTTCTTCATATTTTTTTATTATTTTTTATAATATTCAACTATTAATTATATTTTTAAAAAAGAAGAAACATATTTTTTCAAAGGTTTTTAATACTTTGAAAAAAGGATATAAATATAATTTTTAATATATTTTAAATTTAAAGTAATGTAAAATTATTATCAAGAATAAATTTGTTCAAATTTAATAAAAAATAAAATATTTGGATCGTCGGATTGATCGAATTTGAAAAATTAAAATTCGTACCTGATCCATTGATGATTGAGTTATGATAGTATGGTCTTACCCGACCAACGATCCGACCAACCCAATTAATATTGGATCATTTTGGACCGTTGATTCATCAGGTCGATCTGATCCGCCCGGTGAACATCCCCTAGAGAGATCCTTCGTGCATTGATCCTTGTAGGTACATGATTTTTTTAAGACGGATTAATGGTGAGCGCAGCAATGATGCTCTAGTGAATGTTGCACATAAAGAAGGATTCTTTTTTATTTTCGTTATATCATATGTCAAGTAGAACCTTGAGTTATAATAAGTATGAATCTGAATATTATTAGTCTTTACTATGGAGTCATGCTTGAATAACTATGTTATTCTAATGGCTTCCACATCATTTATATCATGTTTCAATTATGCTATTATTATATTCTTTCGTTGATATGTCATCATTATTGACTGGTTATGGTTAATAGAATGGTCAAGTGTTGTATCATCGTAGCGTCTACGAGAGAAGATTTTGTCACGTGGCGAGGGTCAAATTTTAGGCCGTTACACTTGAGTTAATGAAGATTAATAATAGTCGATCACAAAGATAATCAATCTCGAGTTTTGGGTCATACAAATTACTCGGGGTAAAATTTCAAAACTGTGGTGGCAACCCAAAAGATAAAGTATAGAAACCTCCTATACAAAATAAAAAAATAAAAAGAAGTTAGAGGACAACTTAGTTATAACGATGTACTATAGCTGAGGATCATCCTCGAAATTTATTCATTGCTTTCAAAGATATTTTCTTTAAGATAATTTTTATACTTATTAACCGAAAAGAACTTTGATAATGAATTTATTGTATATTACGTTGGACATATTCTTCTATGGTCGTATAAGTTAATGTTAGTGAGCATAATTCCAATTAGGGAAGGATTTCAAGCTACCAAATGTTTCATAAACTTGGTTCTATGCCAATCAACAAATCATTTTCTTCAAGTGATAATGATTTACATATCATTAAATAACGTGGCAGGCTGTTTCACATGTGAGTCCTTTGGCAGCCTGTACCCTATTTCTTCTTATTATTATTGCGTGGATTCTCCTTCATCACATTGCAGTACAAATACACAAGAACTTTAAGCCTTTTCACTTTAAATTCCTCTGTTCCTATAAGACATCAAAGGCCCAACTTGGAGCATGTTAACAGCAACCTTGATGTAACCACTGCAACAAAAATCTTTAAAAGAGGCATATGGACCTAGCATAATAATAAGTTATTTAAAAGAACAAATGCTATTTCACGTATTACAATTAAATTTTAAGCTTTTCAAGTTATAAATTGAGACATGTGTCAAAATCTCTTATTCTTATAAATTTCTTATTATTATATTGAGAAATATGAATATGTAAATTCACGTTTATTTAAACTCATGGAAATATTTAAAATTATTAATATTTTTAATTCAAAAAAGTGAGCTATGAAGAATTGCTATTGAATCCTGTATTTTAAACTAAAATTACTAATAATTTTACATATATTCCTTTTTATGTTCTTTACTCTAATCAACATTGATATAGGTGTGTGGGGACAATAAAAAACATCTAGGATGAGTACCTTTGATTTCTGAAATATAAATTTAATAAAAAAAACTTAGAGTGTTGTGTGTTGTGTTGGGTCAATGAAAAGCTTCTAGGGTGATACCAATGTTGTTGAGATCGGACCGGAGAGTGACCCAGTGAAATCTTTGATTTATGTCGAACCGATCGGATCGTTCGATCGGACCGAATAATAATAAAATAATATAATTTAATAAAATATACTAAATCAAACTACTTACTAATATATATTAATAAGTTATAACCATAATTATGATAATAAAATATGATCAACTTAAGTTATTTATAACTAAATTCAATTTATTATACTTTTTTATTAATTTTAAATTTTTTATTGTCATAATATTATCATAAACTCATAATATCTATTAATATTTTTAATATAATATATTCATGATTTATATTATAATAAATAATATAATAAATATAATATAATTAAATCAAATTATTTATAATTAGGTTAAACATAATATGTTTTGTATTAGGACAGAAGAATAATTATGTATAAAATGATTTGTATAAGTAATCTTGAGATAATAAAGATAAATTAATATAATCTCACATCAGTTACATCAAGAAACAAGGACAAAGTAGTAAATATTAAATATATGAGGGTCACTAAGGTAAAGTAAAATATTATAAGTGATTAAAAAAATATTTATTTTTAATAATTTCGATCGATTCAATCAAATTTGATTTGTTCATTCCGATTTTAGTCGGTTATGTCCTATTTTGATCGATTTATGTTCAATTTTGATCGGTCCAATTCGGCCCGAATTCAATACCAATTTAAAAATGAGTTTTAAAACATTTTTATCACCGGTCAACAGTTCGACCGATTCGGTCGGATCGTGACAACACTAGTTAATATCTTTGATTTCTGAAAAATAAATTAAAAAAAAAACATCACATATTTAATTCTTCAAGAACATCACATGTTCAATTCACAGGATGAATATATGCTAGGACTGTAAAGATGGTCTGCACCAACGTGAAGAAGAGCAGGACGACGGCGCCGCAGAGGGAGATGATCGACCACGGATTGTTGAAGTAGACATGGTTCAACTTGGCGCGCCATCTGTTGATCTTGGACCCGCAGTGCTTGTTCACGGCATTGACGAGGTCAGCGAGATACGTGTCCTCGAACCCCACCGACACCTCGCTGCAGAGCTTGTTGAAGAGCCTCGCGGCGGCGTCGTCGTCGCCCAAGCCGTTGATGATGACCCCGCTCCTGTGGAGCAGTGCCACGTCGCCAGGCGTGTCGATGATGCAGTCCATGAGCGCGGCGTAGGTGGTGACCTGGTCGCCGGCGCTCGGGAAGCACTGCTCGAAGGCGATCATGTTGCGGAGGAGGTACTTGGTGAGGTCGAACACGCCCATCTGCGGCATCTCGATGCGGGCGTTTCGGAACGTGACGTCCAGGAAGCTCGCAGCTTTCGTCTTCCTCTTGAACTTGATTCCTGCCTCTCTCAGATTCGTCGCGCAGACGATGGAGTCCTCCCCGGGCTCGCGGGGGCCGCGTCGCCTGCGGCGGAGCCCAAACCGTAACTTGCCGAACGACGGCGATAAGGAAGAGAAACGCCGGAGCTTAGATAACAAGCTCTTGGTGTAAGTAATATTCGGGTAGGACGTGTGGATCCTTTGCTCGACGCAGTCTTTAGGAGCAACAGAGGAGTGGATGCCCTCTTCGCTGCAGTCCTCTGCAGCAGCAGCATGCAGAACAGAGGAATGGAACAGATGGAGGAGATGGTGGAACTCCGAACCCTCGGATAAGACCTTCCTGTTCATTAGAAAGCGCTCGTCGAGATTTAAGCAACTGAAAGCAAGATGCGTCAGAGGCTTGGCCACAAGCACTGTGTCGTATAAGAGCTGGAGGACGAAGAAAGGGAGCTGGTTCTCGAGCATGATCATGTCGACCATCACCAGCGACAGCGCCCAATCGGTGGCCGTGATCGGATCGTCGTTCTTCCATCTCTCTAACCCGTCGCGTCGCTTGAGGAACAGCTCCACGACGAAGCAGCCGTCGAGCAGCAGCATCTCCAAGAACTCGTTGCTCTTCATGTCCAGCTCGTCGGAGTAGGAGCCGCGAGCGCGATGCTCGACGGACTTGAGCCGCTTGAGGCACTCGTCAAGGCTCCTGTCGGGGTTCCGGGAGAGGAAGTCCCAGAGGTAGTGCCACTTGCGCTCCTCCGTGTCCTGCAGCTGCGGCTTGCCGCGGTGGTAAGGGCCGATGGAGACCATCCTCGGCTCGTAGGCTTCGGGATCGGTCTCCCGGATGTTCCTGGGCACTCTGAAGATGGTCGGCGGATGCTTCGTCTCGGCATGGCGTGACCTCCGGGAAGCGCCATGGACCCTTTGCTTCAGGGATAGAAGCCAGTTCTCGTCCAACTGCTGCGACGAACACAACTCATCGACTGATACGACGTGATGGTCGTGTTGTTCGTGGATGCGATCCATCTCTCTCCCCGGCGTCGTCGTGGAAGGGTACTGTTCGGAGATGTAGACCAGTAGAACCTGTTGGGGAGTCGCTGCGGTCACAAAAGGGAGAGCAGAAGGGCTTGTGCGGGTTTGATCCGCCATGATTAGTCAGAGCACAGCCAACCTCAGCATAGCGCAATAAATATCTGTTATCTGAAATCTGATCGGTTCACGTAAGGCAAACGGGGAGAGACAAGATGCAGTTTCAATTACCAATCCTCTTTTTGGAAACTTTTTAAGAACCAGGTATAATTCATTCTCAAAAAAGATAAATATGTAGAACATTATTTTTTTTTATTTGTTCCATTAATTAATAACTATTTTTTTTAATTTTTTAATTAATTAAATAGCGATCTTGGTCATTGGCATAGTCATCTGATTATTCCATGATAGCGATAATTTCTTTGGTCTTAAATATCATTTTGTTTTGTGTTGTCAAATTAATTGGATTTGTATATAATATTTTTATCTTATGAGTTAGATGACGATTTTGATCATTTAATCAAATAATTAAGAAAATACGAGTGACATACCTGGGTGCAGAGCTATAATGTAATATCTACTCAAATAAAAAATAGAAAAAAAAGGAAAATAGGAAAAAAAAGATGAGACATGTATCTAGGTGGCCACATGCTATTAGACCCCAACCCACTTATTCTCTCTCCTATAGCTCAGTATAAAAGCTCCCACTGAATTTTTATTGTCAATTTCACCCATTTGAAAATTTAGAATCAATCCTAAAACCCCAAATCCCAAAATTGAAGATTTGGTAGTGAAGGAGGAGGGGGATTGGAGCTAAGAGAGGGTGATAATTATGTGGAAGCTTCAAGGAAGAAGAGGAAAAAATAAATAGGTGAAGAGAAGTAAGAAATTAAGGAATGTAAATGTATCCTTGTATTGACTAGTTGGCCAATGCAAAGTCATAGATGTGTTATCTGCTAGGTAGCACACGAATTGTATTGCAATTGATTGTTATATTGTAAAAAACAATGAATTTTGAGTTCTTGTTATAGTTAGAATAATTCTACGCTCTTTTGTGAATTAGGGCTAATATGCTAAAATTGATCGAATTGATATTGTTCTAAGTGCTATTGAGTGAACATATTATTTTATTAAAACTCCAATTGATCGATGCGTTGATCGATATCGATAACTTAGAGAAAATCCTAGGATATCGATAACTTAGATTGTCGATCGACCGAACTCAGGGAAGTCCGACCAACTATTGGGTTTTTGAGATTCTAGGTTCAACTTATCTCGGTAAAACAAACAATTAACGAAGGTCGGCTGGACTGGGTCCGATTGACCCCATGTCGAACGACCACTATATGGTGAGTCGGTCGACCGACCTGAGGTAGGCTCGAGCAACCTTACCTTAGAATCGATATCGTATTATAGTTTTACTTAAATTGAGTCCATTGATTTATAACCTAGAACACGTATTACATGCCCAGTCGTAATATGTTAAGATATTAATGTAATAGTACCGATTGATTAAATTGACATATTAGAATTCATATTGGGCGCGCCTATCGGATATTGGAAGGTTGATGCCTCCACATTGTTATTGATCCAGACGTGGGGATTTGTGACGTTCTTTGGAACGTCTACGAGAGCAAGGCGTCACATGGTTTAGCTAACCAACATTGGTTGACCAAGGTTACTCAAATCCTCCAATGATTGTAATTGGCTCACAAAAATTAATTAAATTGAACATAGGGTTATCATTTAATTATTGACATATAAATGGTTCAAAGAATTATCTTGACATTGATATTGATGGATCACTGATCCGTATTACGATGAGAATGACTCACATTGATATGAGGACGACTTCATACACGATTTAAGAAAGTCACAAGGTGAACTTTCGATTATGAAATGATAATAAATAAGATAATGTCTAGCATAAACATATTGTTATTGATATTGAGCATAAGACTACATATTGCTATTGAATATTTATGTTATATAAATTATTATTGATATGAAAATGATTACTGTCTAAAATTATTACTGTTTATTGATGCATTAAGATTATGCTAACATATTGATCCTTTGTATCATTATGTTTATTATTTATTATTTTGCATAATGGGCGAAAGCTCATGAAATTTTGTTCCCCCCATTGGATCCTGTAGGATCTAGATGGCACCAAGAGGGGAGGTGGGTGAATTATTGTATTAAAATTTTTCTGTTTTACTCTTGCTAGGCTAGATTAGTTATATTAATGGAAGCGTATAAATGCAAATATAAACAAGTAGAAGAGAGAAGCAAAGAAAACAAACGAGCAAGCAAACACGAGATTTGTTGACGAGGTTCGGCCAAACTCTTGGCCTACGTCCCTGCTCAGATCTTCTCTAACTTGAGATCTCCGGAGACCACTGAAATCCTTCTTCAAGGGTGAAGGCTCCCTTACAACTTCTCCTTTTTGTTCTAGAGAACAAGGAGACAACCTCTTACAGTTCGCTCACGAACTCTCTTTCCCTTCTATCCTGAATTCTTCACTCAAATCGCAGAAGGGGAACTAAGGCTATTTTCGCTCAAATTCTCACTAGCCAATTCACTACAATTTTGCCAAAGTTACTTCCCAAGACTCTTGGGATTATAATATATACTCTGCACTAACGGCCTAATTCCCTCACTCAGAAAATGTGAAGTCTCCACTTGAACTGTTGTCTGGTGCTTCAGTCGTCCACCACTCACCCTCGGACGTCCGCAGTTCAAGTGTTGAAGCCTTTGTCTCTCAGTCAAGCTCCTTCGGTCGTCCGCCAATCCTTTGGGCGCCTTATCTTGACGTGAGTATCCTTCTTCAACTGATCTCTGGTCGCTCGCTGATTCCACTTCAGCTTCCTTGGACGTCCACTCTCTAGTTGAAGAATGCGGTCAAGCTCCTTCGGTCGTCCCCGCTTCATCTTTGGTTGATCGATCTTGACCTCTTCCAGCTTCCACTCATCTCTGGTCACCAGTTGATTGCACCCCAATCACCTCGGACGTCCACTCTCGAGTGAAGCCAAATCTGTCAAGCTCCTTCAATCGTCTGCCAATCTTTTGGCCGATTGATCTTGACTTGTTCCTCCGTCTTCAACTGCTCTGGTCGCCCGCTGATTGCACCTCAATCACCCGGACGTCCACTCCTTGAGTTGAAGACACCTATCAAGCTTCTCCGATCGCCCGCTTCTCTTGCGGTCGCCCAACTTGACACTGCACCACCTCCTTCAAATACTCTGATCGCCCGCTGACTGCACCGCAATCACCCGGACGTCCATTTCTGGAGTTGAAGGCCTTCGTCAAGTTCCTTTGGTCGCCCGCTCTTCACCACCGGTCGACCAACTTGACTTGTGCCATAATCTCCGGCACACCTGTGGTCGTCCGAAGATTCTCCCTGAATCCTTCGGGCGTCCATTGCTCCTCCTTGTGGATACTTCGGGCGTTCGCTCATTCCACCTTGAGATCCTCGAACGTCTGCTCCTTCTTTTGTCAGGGCTTTGGTCGTCCGCTCACTTCCCAATGAGATCTTCGGACGCCCGCCAACACTTCCTCTGACAAACTTTGTATGCCCACTCAATTCCGATGAAATCTCTGGACGTCCTCTCCTCCTCCAGGCATTCTTCTGACATCCTCTGACATCTCTTCAGATTCCTTGGACGTCCACTCTTCTCTTGTCAGATACCCTGGTTGACTGCTGCTCTGTCTCTTTAGCCTTTAAACGACCCCTGACTCCTCATCGATCGTCCACTCATCCTGCGGTCGTCCGATCTTCTGCCTCTATCAATTCTGACAAACTCCTGGTCATCCGCTTGTCTTCTCACCAAGACCTTGGATGACCTTTGTCTTTTTCTGATTTCCATCGGTCGTCCGCCCTTCATCTTTGGTCGATCGATCCCCTTTCTTTCATCAGCTTTGGTCATCCGCTGCTTCAACACAAGAGCCTTCGGATGTCCACTCCAGCCTTGGCAATCTCCCGGTCGTCCACTGTCTTCACTCTGAAACCTCTGGACGTTCATTGCCTTCAACCACAGATCTCTGGTCGTCCTCTCTTCAACATCGGACGACCTTTCCTTCGCTTAGCCAAGAACCCTCTTCGACTAAGTCTCTTCACTAGGCTTCCACGTCTCCTTGGACCACCCGTTCTCCATCCTCTTGTTGTTTGTGTGAAACCATCAGTCGCCCACTGCTCTTCATCG